>JAROYE020000210.1:0-14157 GCA_029619315.2 Dynastes maya
CAAAAATTCTGAAATGATTTGAGCGTCAAAAGGATTGTTCAGTACCCGGTACGTCATATGTGATAATAAGCGAAAAAAACTTGTTAATGTCGAACGCACCTGACTTTTGTTTTATGCACGCAGAGAAACGCTTACTTGTATCAAAGCTGTCCGCCTTAATCCAAGACAATTACTGTGTCAATTATCCGCAATACAATAACTATTTTAAGTCAAAAGAATATTTTCTTAGCGTTTCCTTCTCCGCTTAGAGAAGTATTACTTGTAACGAAATATTGTATTTCTTTGTTTAAGACATTTGTTAACTTGATTCCAGAAAATCTTGCAGAAAATTTGACTGTTAGTATGAGTAAATGGCCATTATAACACAAAACAATATTTTCTTAAGGATAGTAAATAGTTTTCTTAATTCCAGGAAGCGTTTAGGTATTGTTCATAAATGAATAATTTTCTTAAATAAACCATTTTTTACTTAGAATTCTTGAAATGCATATTATTTATATGCACATTATTAATTGCGCTTACTTTGTTTAAAGCATAACGACATATCCGTACATAATACAGTAAATTATTCACATTGCTTGTGATTTTAAAAAGGCTAAAGTAGAGGTTATCTACAGAATAAGCGTTCAAACAAAAGTGAACTTAATATAGAAGTGCACATGAAAAAGTACCTAGAAACAGTAACCAACATAATGCTAATAAATAGCTCCTGGTATTGATGGAATCGCTACCGCAAAAACAATTGAGAAGCGAAAATCATTAAAGCTTCTTGCGCCTGGCCACATTGCTCTAACCTCTCTCAGGTTATGCCACAAGGTGGCCACGAGGAGCATTTACATTTTAAAAAAATCAAAACACTATCATTTAACAAAAAAAATTGTTTCTATTTATCTAACGTGTTTGTTGAGATACGCCATTTACTTTATGTAGCGAAAATGAGGTCAGGAAGGTGACGTCCGGCTTCCTGATGCAAAATTCAATTCTGTCCTTGAAGCTCCTCCACACTCGTTCCAGTGTCTCCTCTGTGGTCAATTCCACCTCTCTACGAATTGCCGCCTTCAAGTCAATCAAATTACGGGGTTTATGTTGATAAACTTTTTCCTTCAAATATCCCCACAAAAAAATCACACATGCTGTCAGGAGATCGAGGAGGCCAGGGCACATCTCCAAACCTGGAAATCACGCGACCTGGAAACAAGTTCCGCAGCAGATTCAACGATATCCTTGATGTGTGAGCAGTAGCCCCATCTTGCTGAAACCTTATGCCTTCTTGCAAGTTTAGCGTCTGCAGTTGTGGGAGAAAAACACGTATTGATCATATCCACATACCGATTTGAGGTGACTGTTACCACTACTCCACCCTCTTCAAAAAAGAAGGGGCCAATAACACGCTCTCCCGAAATCGCACACCACACAGTTACACGAGGTGAATGAAGAGGTCTCTCACGCAGCTGTCTCGGATTTTCCCCTGCCCAATATCGGCAATTTTGCTGATTAACAGTCCCATTCAGGTAAAAATGGGCCGCGTCGCTCATAACAATTAAAGCATCAGGTTCATCGTGAAGAAGAACTTGCATTTGCGCTGCGAAATCCTCCCGTTGGGCGTAATCAGTTACTTTCAACTCCTGCAACACACGGTCTTGTACGGATGAAACTTGAGATCCGTTTTCAAAATTTTCCTTACCGTTTCACGTTCCATACGTAACGCAACTGCATGCCGTCGAGCTGAACGCCGGGGACTGGTGGTGATTACTATTCTCACTCTCTCAAAGTTTTCTGCTGTTCTCACCGTTCGTGGAAGGCCTGGATGATTTATTGTTATTTATGTTGCCTGTCGCTCGCTATTTTTCAACCCGCTTCGTAATAGTTGGTTGGCTAGGGACTGCTCCATGCCGGCCGACATTAAAGTGAATACGAAATGCTCGTTGAGCCGCTATCACTGACTCACCGCTTTTTACATACGCACATATGTAAACATGCGCTGCTCGAATGACCACTCTTCCATTGTGACTAAGATACCTAAATGGCCACCTCTCGGGAGTTCAATGCTCTCTCCCCCACCATGACACGGCAACCCAGGCTAGGTAACCGTCCCATCCAAAATGTAAATGCTCCTCGCGGTCAGCTTGTATATAGTTATAGTGATGCCATCCTAGATAGTAGCGACAGAACCAAAATACAGATGCCATACTTATTTATACAATATTGACAAGCATAAAATACGATGAGCACCAATAGCAGATCTGTGGCGACTTAAATGTTGTTGCACTTCTACTTGGGTTGCAGCTTGGCTATACCAACTTTTGCTGTTTTTTGTGTGAGTGGGACAGTCGGGCAAGGGCACTTCATTACAAAAGACAAGACTGGCCTGTTCGACAATCATTAGAACCAGGTCAAAAGAATGTACAACATATGCCATTGGTAGACTCCAAAAAGATTTTGTTGCCACCACTGCACATCAAATTGGGCCTAATGAAAAACTTTGTTAAGGCACTGAATAGAGATGGGCCAGCTTTTCAGTACCTGCGTCAGAAATTCCCAAGGCTAAGTGAAGCAAAAATTAAAGAAATATTCTGAAAGACGAACATTTTGACAACACTCTAACAGATATTGAAAAAAATGCTTGGAATGACTTTCGCCTCGTGGTCACTTATTTCTTGGGAAATAAAAAAGCTGACAATTACGTTACTCTTATTGAAAATGTGCTGTCATCGTATCAAAAAATGGGTTGCAATATGTCTCTAAAGATCCATTTCCTACACTCACACCTGGCCTTTTTTCCTGGAAACTGCGGAGCTGTAAGTGATGAGTAGAGACGGGATTTTAGGACGTAAAAAACAGCTAAAAAGGGCCCCTTTTTTTTTAAGGCCCTTTAAAAAACTATTTTTTTAAAGGGGCGAAAAACTGGGGATTTAGGCATGTTTAGGCAAATATTTAAAAAAAAAACGGTAAACAAAAAAATCTTTTTTTAAAAAAAAACATGAAAAAGGGAAAAACCGATTTTTAATGTAATTTTGGGTCCCTTTCAGCCCATAAAAAGAAATAAAACATACAAATTTTAAACAAATAACTAAAAATATTTGATTCTTTTTGGTTTTAAAAAAAATAAAAAATTAAATTAATCGCCGTTAACATGGCCTCAAATTTCGCTTTTTGCGTACACACAAATTTTTTTTTCCAAAGTTTTTGTTGAAAAATTTTGTTCTTCGGGGGGAAAACCCGCAGTTTGTACGAAGAAAAATGAAGGGGTTCTACATCACACGAGGTTTAGGAAAAAATTTTAAATATGGACCATCATTTTGGGGGAATAAGCGGTAGGCTTAAAAAACTTTTTGCCCCAATTTTTTGGGAGAAAAAAAAAAAAAAAAAATTCCCAAAAAAAAAAAAAAAAAAAACCCTTTTAAAAAAAAAAAAAAAAAAAAAAAAACCTTTTTTGAAACCTGGATTTTTCGAAATCACTTGGTTAAATTTTTGAAAAAATTTTTTTTGGGCCAATTTTCCTGGGGCTTTCCCTTAAAGCTGTTTTCGGCATTTTTTAAATTAAACTGGCAAACAAATCGTAAGGGGAAAGGGGCCGAATGTTTCAAATTTTTTTGATGTTATAAATAGAAATTTATAATGTAAAAAAAGATCGTTTTGACTTTTTTGTTTTAAAAAGTATTCTTGCTTTGTCAATACATTTAATAAATCTTTGTAAAAACATATTAAAACCAAAAAAACAAAAAGCTTTTTAAATAAAAAAAATCTTTTTAAAAAATTTTTTGCTGGGGAAAAAGTATTTTACTGTTTTTTTATTGCTTCGAATTTTTAAAGGCATAAAAAATTTAACCCCCTCAAACCCAAAGTTCCCCAAACGTATTAAGACGGGCCCGGGAGGAAAAGGGAGATCTGCGTTTTTCTTTATACACTGCCCACCCCCGTTTTGGGGTTTTTTAAAAAGATTTCTCTTGGTTTTTGGGTTTTTAAAACCATTAACTTAGCAAAATTGATTTCTTAACATTCACCCCCAATTGAGTCCATGGGGCAAAACATTTTTAAATGTTAAAATTTTTTATAAAAATTTTTAAAATTTGTACCACATTTGAGCATATAAGAAGCCCATCCGTGACAAAAAAGTTTGACTTTTTTCGTATTTAAATTTAAAAAAAAATACCAAAAATACGAGATTTTGCCAATAACTTAATATTTTAGCTTTAAAATTTAACAATTTATTAAAGAAATTTTTTTTGCATAATATTCTTACCAAAAACTTGGTTCCAATCTTGCCTTTGAAATTCAATTTGTTTTTTCAATTTTGCTTTGTAGCCAGTAAATACGGTTTTCCGGGTTTTTTCAAAACAAAGCTTCCCCAAATCTTTAATTTGCCAAAATACGCCCTTTTAGAGTCAGTCATTCATCTATAGAATCCAAATATCGTTGTTACCAACTTCGCGAATAGTTTTAAATAGTTTTTAAAAGATTAATAAAAATATTATGGGTGTAAACAAAATCAAAATGAAAACCTAAAGTATGAAAATACTTTTTTAAAAATTATTATTTTTATTTTTTAATTACCTCTTGTAACATTTTTGTTACATATGTTGTTTTTAAAGGTTTTCACGCTTGCAAAATTTTTTGTTGCAGAATTTAGTGAAAAAATTTTCGCATTTTTTTGAATATTTTTAATTTTGCCCAAAGGGGAAATATTTGCAGACATAAAACCCCCCCGCATAAATCTCGATTAAAAACGTCAAATTTTCTCTTGAATTTTTGGGTTTGCCCTTTTTAAAAATTTGGGTTTTCCTAAATTTTTTTCCTAAGATTTGCCTGATTTCCAGGGCAGTAGCATGTTGCTCTAAATAAAATTTCCCCTTTTTTGGGCAATTTAACTACAATAAATTTTTAAAGGGAAATTTTTGGGAAAAAAAACAAAAACCCTTTACCTTTTTTTTCCCACGCTTTACAAAAAAACCTTTTCACTTTTGCTTGGATTAAACTGAAAGACAGTATTTTGCCTCCTTTGGGCCTTCAGCCATTTTTGAACTTTATCGCTACGTAAAATTTCCTTTGGAAATTTTTGGGATTGGGTTTTAGATGGAAATACACAATACCTGGGTAGATAAAAAAGCACGAACCACAAAAAACTACCGAAAAATTTCTTGGGAAGCTACGATATAAATGAAAATTCAAAATACGTCTTTCACTATGTACTTATTCGTCAATAGTCCACCCTTTGCCCATAGGAACACACCCATAACGCTCCCCGAGAAACATTTAAAAGAATAAATATAAAAACTAAACTGCAATATCCCGGGTGTTTCCCTTTTTTATAAACTATGAATGGGCATCGTGTAATTTATTAATCACGTTAAAGGGAGAAGAAAATTTGCTTATATGGTTTAAATTACAGGACGTAAAAAAGGGCCCATAGGGGTTTCCCCTAAAAAAAAAAACGTGGGTGCAGGTTTAAAAGAACCCGGAGCGAAAGCCGATTTAATTTAGGATATTTCTTCAATAGGGTAGTAAATAAATTTTACGGGGAGGCAAAACCAAACTTTTCCCCCCCACACAATAGACGGGAAACCCCGTTGTATTGTTTTTTTAGGGGATTTTAGCTGTAAAACTAAAATTTAAAATTAAGAAAGTTTACTTTTGTAAAAAACCCTATTTATTTAAAATTTAAAAAAAAAAAGTTTAGGGCCAAATAAATAGGGTTTTTTGGACAAAATAGGGGAAAAACCCCCCATTTATGCTGTTTTAAAAATCCAAATAGGCAACCTTTTGGCAAATAAAAAAAAAGGGTAGATCGCTTTGATTTGGGCGAAAACCCTATAATTTGTATTATTTTTTAATTTAAACCCTTTAAACTTTAAAAAAAGTGGGATTTTGGGGCCCAAAAATCCCATTTTCTATGTGAGGGAAGGCGAACGCTTCCATCAGGTTAAAATCAAAAATGGAGAAAAGGGGACCAGGGAAAATTTGGGAAAGCTTCCCTGCTTGCCGAATACTTTGGACTCTTGTTTTGAGGGTGCTCCGAAAAAATTTACAAAAGAAAGGGAAAAAGACGACTCTAAAGGGGTAAAAATTCTTTTTTTTTTTATTTTGTTAAAAAAAAAATAAAAACTTGTTTTTTGAAAAATGCAACTAAGTCTTTAATTTCATTGTCATTTTTTGGGATTCAGTGCCCCAAAATAACAAAAAAAATGCACTTTTTTTAAACAAGATACAACAAATAAACTAAAAGGTTTTTGCCCGGTGTTATTAACCCACTAAAAATTTAAACCCTATTTAAATTTCCTTATTAAAAAAAATTTAATTTAATTATACTGTAACCTATAAAAAAAACTTTTTTGCTCTTCAATTGCTACTAATTTTTTAAATTATTTAAATTTAAATTTTTTTTTTAAATTTTTTAATTTTTTTTTTTCCTTGGTATCCCCTTGGGACTGGCCTGAAGGGGTTTTTTTTAACACAACACCGGGCTTCTTAAATTTTTCAAAAGAACTTTGTTTAAAAACTGGACTATTTTTTAGGCCAAAACCTTTTAAAATGGGAAAATTTTTTTAAAATTAAAACTAAATGATTTTTCTTGGAAGAAAAAATTTTTTTTGTCTTCGATTTTTTTTTATTCTCTAACCCCAAGAAAATTTTATTTAATCCAAAAAAATTTCAAGAAAAAATTTTCTTTATGATACATTTCTGTATTTTTGAAATAAAAATATTTTCTTTAAAAAAGATTTTGCAAGGAAATCTATTTTCTTGATGCAAGAAACCTTTCTCTGCATGTATTTCCAGTGCAAGGAGAAAAGGGAAAGTTTGACCATTTAAAAGCACGCTAGTTAATTTTTTCTTAGTTACACTATAGCTTAAAAACAAATGAAAATTGGGATAAGAAGATAGTTTTTTTACACTCCTGGAATTTGGTTGGTTCCTCCCAACTCATCCTGTACAGCACCTGACTTCACCGATTATCATAAAAATAATTTTGACGACCTTAGGAACAAAACATTATATTATTGATGAAAATGGATAAAATAAATGATGGCTAACACTGTTTGAGTTTGGAATATGTAATATAGCATTTTTCGATAAAACCACTACCAATTTAAATTAATTCCTAAGCACTTCAATATTTTAGAAAAGGGATTAAATTGATATATATAAATTTTCCCAAACCCATTTTTCATTATGACAATATCTATACAGTACTACCCTAGTTCTGAATAAGTTTGTAAAAGAGAAGATACCATAACTTGAAATCGACATTATTATCGCACTTTTACGTATAATTTCGGTATAACTTCCTTAACGTTCGGAGCAAATGTTTGGCGAAAACTCGCAATATTTGGCGAGAAATCAAATATATGTGTGCTTAGGTAAATGTTGGCATTCTGATTTTAGCCGCAATGAGTATTTGCTTTGACTTCGAAGCAGGGTCAGAAATTTGTGTTTTCTGTTAGGTATCATGGTGGGCTATTGACCCTAAAATCCCAGTAAGTCGAAATGAAAACAAAAACGACGATACGAGTCCGTAGAGAAATATCAATATTTCTTGTATTCTTTGTACGTTATTGTGTCCTACTATTAACTTTGTTATATAGATTGTTTCCAAAATATTATATGAAAGGATTTCCCCTAGCGCGTTTTAATACTTGTTATTTACTTAAGCTCTTTTTAATTTGTATAAAAATAGCATGATTATCCATACGTTTGAAAAAAATTTTAATAAACGAAATTTTTGAATTATTTTTTTATAAAATGATCATTCTAGTTTTTATTGCAAAATTAATTTAAAAGCAAAAACCCAAAGTAGTGCTATATAGCTGATGGTATTGGGGGAAATCCTCTAGGCAAAAAAAATGTGAGCGGAGAAAAGCACTAACCAGGGAAAAAAGCCTTTTTTCAAATTTTTTTTAATGCATTAGGTAATTGAAAAATCATTACATGTACAGATCGGAGTACCGGCGAAAGCCATCTTGCGTTAAGCATCTAAAACTGCTCGAATAGGTGGCTTGGCATCTGTATTCCGGGTTTTTGTGCTACTTTTTAGGACGGCATACCATATTTCTTACCCTAGGTGGCGTAGAAATATTTCAGAAAACCAGTGTGGGCGCGCAAAATCCCGGGTGGGTAAAACTTTTCTTTAAATTAGTTCTTTTCTCTGCCACATTGTTTTTGCGGGTAGTGATTCCATAAATACCATAAGCTTAATCAGCATTACTTGGCTATTGTTTCAAGCACCCTTTCATGTATATTTTTAAAGGGCACCATATTGTTTTGATTTATTTTTTATATTAACCCCTGTAAGATTCACTTGTAAAAAAAATTGAAAAAATGGGACATTGGCCGAATAGTCCAGACCTACTCCCTAATATTTCTTTTCTTTCCGCGGGGGGAAATAATAAGTAACGGGGTTTTTTACTTTTTTTAATGGGCCCCCAAGGGGTTTGGGCGCTTTTAAAAGGAAAAATAAATAATCTAACCGAAAGGAATGGAAAAAATTTTTTTAAAGATGGTTTTCCCCCGTGTAAAATGATTGACTATGGAGGGGGAAAATTAAAAATGATGTATTTATAGGGGAAAAGAAAGTCCTCGTTAAAAAAAATCCTTTTTATCTTAAAGCGCCAAATATTTTTATGCCCGAAACAGCTATTAAACGATTTATTTGATTTCGCGGGGGTTAAGATAAAGGGTGAATAAAGTTTTATCAAGGCAATTTTCTCTATAAAATATATCTATACTTAAAACGTGTATTTTTCTTAACAGGGGAATTTTTTTGACTACTTATCGTACAGGGGGAGTTTGCTAAAATATTAAGCCTCCCATTTTAAAAATTTTAACCAACAGCTTTTTACTGAATCCTCAAAAAAATTGCAAGTTCCCACTATTTTTAGGTGCAAAGGGGAATGGAAACAAAAAAAATCTTTTAACCAATTAAAAAAAACTTGCAATGATTCGTTACTTTAGATCCAAGTGTTTGATGAACGGGGAAAAGTATTTTACTTTCTAACCGGTTGAAGTCCAATTTTAATTTAGTTTCGAATCGGCTCAAAACGCTTTAATATATGAAAACCTAATCGGACCGGTCGTAACGATTTTTTGGCCCCCACTGTCAGCTTTTCCTTTTTAAAAGAAGCCCTTCTTTTCCTAAACTCTGTAAAAGTTTTAAAAAACATTTGAAATTTTCCTATAGGTTACTTTCCCCCATAAATCCTGACTTTCACTGGGAAAATGGCACCTCTCCATAACACATTATCACATCCTGTACTCTAGGGAAAGTTAAAACAAATACGAAACCAGATTTAAAAATTACTCCCTTTAAAAGTCCCGGGTTTTGAATTTTTACAAGGTCAATATTTATACCCCACTGTCACAAACTCAAAATTCAAAAAACTGTTAAAGATTAGACCATGTTTATAAGACTTTTTTTTCCCCTTATTTGAAATCTTTTTATGGCCAGTACAAAGCTTCCTTTTTTTATTATCACCTTGTTAGAGAAATGCAAACTTTCGCCAAGCCCCTTTTTCATTAGTTAAATGAAGTAAACAATACACTCGACTGCATCTTCTATTATGCTCTCTATGCCATTTTTAAAAAAGAATTTTGGGGAACAATTCGCAATGAAATTAGCTAGAAAAGGGTTAGCTTTTCGCCGCAAGCTCGGGGCAGCTAACTTATTTTTGTCGACATTTACACAATTACATACTTTCCTTAACTCCAATTCTCCCTTCAATGGGGGGGTGAAATTCTTTTGTTTAAATAAATTTAACGTGGAAGGAGTATGTTTTCGCCTGTGTCCCAAAGAAATGCTGCTAAATAAACGGAGAAAATGTAATTCTCACAAAAGCCGAATAGGATCTTGTGGAAATTTAGTAGGGTCGACGACGGAATGTGACATAAAAAAGCTTTTTTATGTCCAATGCAATAACTGACAAAAATCCATTTCTTTTTTAAAAAAAGGGGCGGGGTGTCCATAAGGCCGCAATTTTATTATAAAGAAAAGGATTAAACCCAAAGCGATGAAACACAAAATGGTTATTGTCAAAACTTAAAAAAAAATTTTTTGAAATCTGATGGAAAAACGAAAAACCCCAGTTTTTTCTTTAGGGGTTTCCCTTTGTCAAAAAATCAAATACTTCAAAGCGGTTAAAATAAAAAACATAGTTTTTGATCAAACAAACCTTAAAATTGATATGTTTTCCAAAAATTTAAAAAACCAGGGTCCTGCAATAATGCTTTTGGTCTTCTTTTCTAGTTGCTATTCAACTTATTTCAATACAAAAGAAAAAAAAAAACGACATGTGTGCAAGTAAAATGCAGCCCATAGAAAAAAAAAATATGAATTTACCTAAATACTATTATTTTGCAATACTAACAACTAATCGTAAATAGAAAAGTAATTAAAAAAATTCCCCCTTTAACGATAAAAACTTATAAAGAAATGTCTTTTAAATTTTTTTTTTTAAAAAATTTTATATTTTCTAAATCTTTAATAGAAACAGGCAGCGAATTAAATATGTTTGATCCCCATATACACTGAGATCTCTCATAACGTCACCAATTCATGTTTTGGTACGGATAAACTATCTTTATTCCTAGTATCGTACATATGAAAATTAGCGTTCCTAATAAATAAACTTAAGTTAGTTTTAACATACACCGCAATCTCTAGTATATAAAGAGCAGTCACGGTAAGAAGATGCATAAAAGAGAAGTAGGAGCGGCATGAAGTACTTTTAAAGATACACCAGCCATATTTCTAATAGCCATTTTTGTATTCGCAACACCTTTCCAACGTGACAAGAGCACCCAAAACAATATCGCGATTTTATTCTAGATTGAAATGACGAAAAATAGTATGACATTACAACTTCATTACTAGCAACAGTCTTTAATTATATATTACATAGCATGATGTTGAAAGCTGTTTACATAAATTTGTGACATGTGTTTTCCCATGTTAAACCTTGTCCAAGTAGACCCCTAAAAATTTAGTATGTTGGACCTGCTGGATTGTGCACGAATTTATTTTTTATTAAGTCACATTCGTGCATTTTATTAGAACTGGACTAAAACGCATACAAACGGTTTTTTCATTACTAACATATAACTTATTGCTATTAAACCAACTAACAAAAGCATCAAGTAGCCTCTGTGTGAGCAGAACTAAATGCGGTTTAGTCATTCAGATACGAGGAAGCTGGTATCATCAGCATACATTACTGTATTCGAATGTGCTACAGTGGTCAACAAGTCGTTCCCCATAAACAATAAACAATAGGGCCAACACGGATCCTTGAGGGACACCTGTATCGAGAGGCAAGGCATCCGACCGCTATCTCTGAATTTCCACTACTTGCGATCTAGCAGTTAGATAAGACGCAAGCCATTCAAGTGTTTTTCCGCGTACTCCATACATATACAGTTTTCTGTATCAATATTTGATGATCAATCAAGTCGAAAGCCTTGCTCAAGTCCTAAAGACACCTAAACAACCTTTCCCTTCATTTAATTCATTGTAAAGCATATTGACAAACTGAATCATTGCGGTCTCCGTTAATCTATGTTTCGTAAAACCATGCTGATACACACTTAAGAAAGTTGGAAAACTCAAAGAATGATGTCAACCTTTCACAAATAATGTTTTCCATTATTTTTGATACCACTGACAATAATGAAATGGGTCTGTAATTCTTTAAGTTTGTTTCATCATCTCTCTTGTACAACGGCAGAATTCTTGTAGTTTTTTAAACATTTGGGAAAAATCCCGTCTATAAACGATCTATTGATCAAAGCTGTAAGTGGTTGTATTAGAAATTGTATATTATTTTTTACAATGTTATTACTAATTAAATCTATACCAGAAGAGTTAGAAAATTTCAATCTCGATACAGCAAAGGCCACCTCAGTTTCGGTAACTCTGAGGTATATTTTCAAGAAGATAGAATTTTGCAACTGGGCCAGGCAAAAGATGGGAAAATAGAGGATTTTTAATAAAGTTTTTATTTTCGACGAAGCAACTTTTCATAAAACTGGTTTTAGTGAACAGGCGCAATTTTCATTATTATTCTCCAGAAAATCCACATATTGTAAGAAAAGTTGATTATCAGCATCGAAAGTATGGGAAGGTATTATAAGTCAAACATCAGTCCCTATTTTTTTTAAGAGAAATCCAACTGGACCAATACACTTAGATTTTCTTCAGAATCACTTGCTAGGTTTGCTAGTCTTACCTTCCCTTGGAAGTAATCAAGAAATGTGGTTGCAACATGACGAGCACCAGCTCTCTGCTTACAGAAAGTGAGAAATTATTTGAATCAGATTTATTCTGAGAAAGTGATTGATGGAACTATACCATCAACTGGCCAGCTCGATTACCTGATTAAACCAAAATCGACTATTTCTTATGGGGTTATGTAAAAGGATTGCTCTTTAAGGAACTATCAACAGCAGCACAAAATATGCGCGAAAGAATTGTCAACCGCCTTTCGAAGTGTAACAGCGGAAATGCTTCATAGGTCCAAATAGAAAAAATGGACAACATTTCGAATATCCGTTGTAATTTTTCCTGTTTTTTTTTTACTTATTTTTCTATTTGTTTTTCAGTATTCAGTTTTGCATTATTTAAAAAGGTCTTATAGCGCCCTATTATTTTTTCTCTTTTTGTTTTTTATTTTTAGTGTTGTACATTATGCTGGTTGCGTGTTCTGGTTGTCATTAAACTTATTTATTATTATTTACCGACTTTTTGAATAAAATATATTTTTTTAATTTGATTAAAGGTGTTTCGTTAAATATCTCGAAAACGACGGCAGATAGGTATAAGGAACTCTTACACTAATTGATCTGGAATTTAATTTTCGATAATATGGAACATAACATACAGGATGTTCCGTTTGAAATGATTGGAAAAATAGCCGTGAAATTGTCCATATTGAAAAAATAATTTTGAACGCCCTGTGCAACATTGCAGCACGAAACTCATAAAAATGAATTGCCCAAGCCCGTAGAAACAGAGTACAAATGTTATTTGTTGAAATTCGTGTTTGCGAATGTGGTTATTTTTCAAGTAGAAATATGAAATAGCCAATTTTTCTCTTTTTAATATTGTACTCGGTAACCATCGATAGGCATAAAAACTGCAAAAATACGCGATGTTCCCTTCAAAAAGATGAGCTGACCATCGGTACTCTTTTTTGGGACAGCCTGTATAATTGAAAATAATTTTAGAATGTGCATATTGTCCCCCTAAATACTTACTAAAATTTAACCTCATATCTTCAATAACAACTGAGAAACAGAAGACCGACGCATTATTGCAGGCCCTGTATAATGTGTTCCATTTAAAAAAAACAAAGTTGATAACTACTTACGGTTTAACCGGAAATGTCAGGTTGTTGGAAATATTTTAGTTCAATAGTACATGTCGAGTTTAGTGTACTGCTAAGTTTTCAAAATTTTCCATCCGATCGATGCAGTTCCTTGTGAAACAGCCTAGATATTTTATAGTGTACATACTGTACATTGGCTACGTTCTAATTAAAATCTAAATCTAAATTTATTCATAATTCGCCTTCAACAATCTGTGAACCGCTATTCAAAATAAACGAATGCCTATATCTAATTGGACGTAAAACATTAGGAGCAAATTTTATTCCTTTTTTTACGTCTAAAAGTCGAAAAGACATGAGATTATAAGATTATGGCGGGCTAATAACCCTATACAACTGCTGTAATTAATTGGCTAACTTGTTTATAATTGAATAATGGGTTCTCTAATTAAGTTAATCCGATTGATTGATTGGTTTAATCGTGAGTGTTGAGCGCCGTTAGAATTATCAATATATTAGTGAGACCCAGTTTTCTTATGTATGTGCAAGAGATTCCTTGCTGAGCTTAGGCGGTGCGTAGTAACATGCCAATAAATTGTTTCTCATGAATTATAAGCGGGTGCTAGAGACAGTTATTATTTCCAACCGACATGAGGTACCTACCCTTTCCTGCATTTGGAGATATGTATACTTAACGATGTATCGTAGAAGTTTGGAGATCATGACGAATTGATAATTATAACCAATGCATAGTTGAAGGCATGTATAACAGTTTTTTAAACAGTATATATAGGAAGATGGGGGGTTATCCCTTTTTTAGTAAAAGTTATAAAAACCCTGTTTTTTC
>JAROYE020000211.1:0-14135 GCA_029619315.2 Dynastes maya
CTTACAAATTAAACTTATTGGGCTAACAAATCAGTCTGAATCTTTCCAGTCTACAACAATAAAATTTTTTTTTGTTTTTCTGATTTTTTTATTCTTTGAGCCTCCTAAAGTTTAATAGCCTCGTTTCTTGGTAGTGGCGAAGATACTAGAGTATCCTCCAGTAAGTCAATCAAAACGCACAGTGAAGGAGGGAGCCATGATAAGGTTAGGTGACTTGGTTCTGCTTTGGGAGAAGGCGTGGTCCTCCCGGTCTAGGCGAGAATTTCCATTAGCATAAAACCCCACGACATGTTTCAAGAAGCAGGATGGAAATAGAGAAGAGATTCAAATAAATATGATCGTTTTAGACGTGCCCACATAGTTTATTTGTAATTACCAGTCAACGTCAGACCTTGAAAACTGCGTATTTATTCAAATCATAAAGACTAAAGATAAGTCGATAAACATACATAGTGTGTCAAGATCGAAACAATTAAGCAGTATTGACGACAACATATAACACGCGCGAGAAATAGGATTGACAGCCATAAGATTCGTGAGTCAGAAATAATCGTTAGACAAGAGCAAGCGCTGTGAACAGATAAACTAATTTCGGGCTCGAAGCCCCCCAAACAACAATGGGATGGAACACCTACGAAAGGCGCTCCAGGTAGCCGGACTGTTAATATTCATAATACGCGGCACTAGCATCTTGCATATTCGCTGTTACGGAGTCGAGAGTATCAAGGTTGCTATTTGCGTGTAAGATAAATATTATGACCGCCGTTGCGTTTACATCGCGCAGTGTGATGATCATACTTTCATCTATATGCCTGTCTCTTAACGAACCGAAAAGACAACATACGTGGCCGAGAAAAAACTAGAACAATGAAGAAAAACCGACGAGACGAGAAATAAATTCAAGCGAAATTCAGTCTCTAGGCAAAACAAAAAAAGAAACTAGAAAAAACAATAGAAAACAAAATACCAATAAAATCTATCGAATGTTAAAGATTACATAAAAATAATAAATATAAGTCTGGTTTAAAAAAAAGCGGAAATGGAACAAACAGAATTCGTCAATTTGCCAAAACAAATGGAACTGTAATGAACATACTTTTTTTATAAGTATTCAATGCAGTACAGCTGGTAAAAGTCCTTGTTTTGGCTTGGGCATATGAAAACCAGTTTCTGTTTTAAAAAAAAAGAATACAATATGAAGCGTTCCCTCCGCTCAATTAACATACAAATTCACTTTACGGGCCAGTTTTAAGAAAGGATAACATTAAAAGGAAACTCAAATTAAACCTTAAGATTTAGGGCAACGAGGAAGATAATGTTCCATTCACAAAGCGTGATCCGAAATATTTGTCTAGACCGTGTTATCAATTTAAAGTGTTGAAAAAGTCTTCCTTATTTTTTTTATAGTTTATTTCCATAAATACAGCGACCTGTACATCGTTGTCATATCTTTTTCATGAACCGTGGACGTTTGGTTAACGAGTGCCTAGAGTAGATGTTGCGAGAAAACTTTTTTTTAGTGTGCATTAAAGAATAAAAGAGTTTGGTGAAATTGAGCTTAATCGGCGGAATCGTGTACGTCTCAAGATATAGTGTGTTAAGTCTAATTGTGGGCTATGTATGAGATCACAAAAACAACATTGAATGGTTAGATCTGGGCGATGGAGGTTTTTCCATGTCGTGTCGCAGTTTTCAGTTGCGTTTGGTATAATAAAGTACAGATTTATATTACAAACAAAAATAAGTTCTGTTACACATTAGGAGGCTACCGTTAGCTATTTTTATTTTGTATAGCAGAGACGTGGTCTCGATGAAGACTTTGTGGCTATTAGTTTTACATAAGAGGATTAACTACTGCTTTTGAAGACAAGACAGAAAAAACACGTGGGCCCGGCTACCCGCCGCGCGCTAAGACACAGGGACCTGGTACACAACTTTGCTCGCGACTGAAAAGAATATTTTTTATGGCCGAGTGATGCCAAGTACTTTCTATTTGAGGTCTAAAATATGAGTGTGCTTTTGCCAAAGGTGGTGGTAAAATAGTTGGAGAATAAAATAGGCGTTTTAGTGTGCACAGGATGGGTTATGTGGGCAGCGCCGGGTAATCACTTCAATGGGGTTGCGTCCACGAAAAAAGGTTTTTAATACATTCGCGGAATTCTGAGTGCAAAGGAACTACACACGCCTATGAATGTGGGCAAGAATGTGAAAAATGGGAACAGATACATTTTTTATCTGGACATTGCTTTATTCACACCTCAATCTAATTTAGATTGTGTGTGTGGCTCTATAGTTCCAATTCGACTTTGAAGACGTTTAATGGAGTACATGGTTAGTAAATTACCACATCAATTTTTTTATATAGAAAGAGATTTGGAGTACAGCTCCAATCTGACGCAAGTATTAATAGTCGGTTTTTTTGGATGAACTCTCTCTTAACAAACAGCGATTTTGCATATGTATATGACGTAATATTTATAACCCCCTAATTAACGAAAGTATAGGGGTGGCAACGAGCGTTAGTGAGTGCTAAAGGCTTAAAATGGCTTAATAAAGTAAAATTTTTAGAAAAAATGTGAACCATTATTAACAAAGAGAAACTAGGAATAATATCGCTGATTTTTTTATTTGAACATGAATCAGAGGATAACCATTGCCGCGGAATTTGGATCCAACATGGCTTTAGGTTGAGCTTGGGAGGCTATTTTCTGGGTTATAAAGTATGTCAGTCGACTGGGAATGAACCACTCACTTCAAAAAACCCCTGACATGAAAAACTTTGAAGCTTCACAAAAACCAAGGGCAATCGTGTAAGATCAGCGTTATTTGTTGCCTGCTGGGTACAGGTGCATCTTAAAGCTTTTTCCAAAACAAAAACATTCGAAGTCTGGCTTGTTGGGAAACACAAATGAGAATTAAACTAGACTTTTATTATGTCGATGTTTTCCTCATTTTGTAACCGTGTTATTCTGCAGTGTTCACGAATACATTACACGATTACGTATCGCCTGTGGCTGAAGAACTGAAAAACTACTTCGAGGTGGGCACACTACAAATCTTATCCACATGTGGTAGGGCGTTTATTTTTTTTTCTTTCGCAAAACGGTTGTCTTTCGTTACCCGTGTTTGTTTCATGACTTAACATATTTTGATGTTGGGTATAGTCAACTTTCTATATCATACTTCTCATGCAATAGAATCTACGATGTAGGATTAATAGACTGTGTATTGAAAATGTGGAAAGATCGCTTCAAAACGAGGATCAGTAACGCTTACACCTACAAAATTTGGACGTTTGATCGAGGCATCAAAAGAGGACTCAGTTGTATCTTGAAGTCGCTATAAAATATTTGATGCGTGCTTGGTGGAACTAAGCGAAATATTTTTTTTTAAACATAAGACATACAATCATAATTGAATGTAAACCTTTTCGAAGAAAATGTAGTACGCCCCATCCGCGACGAGCTCTGAGTAGTTTTGCACGGAAAAATCAGAAGATGAAAGTAATAAGGGCTGGAATAGAGTAATCGCCCCACAGTAGTCCTGGATGAGAATTCGGAACAGTAATTGGGCATAGCAGGTCGGTATAAATGTGCAGCAGGCTTTTTTCCTTTCAAAACGCTCTCAACGAATCAATTAACAATACAAAAATAAGCATTACCGTACTCGGGCATTACCAGATGTTAAGTCTCAGAAAACACTTTCACGCCTACTGTACTAGTGAAATAGTCGCCGCTAGCCCGCAATTGTTGAGTCATGCAGTTTGTTTTGCCTTCTTCTTTCTCACTTCAAAACTCAAGTCTGTCCTTGATTTTCACGTTTAACGTTTTTTCTAATCTTTTTCACAATTGTCGTTTAATTTGCTTTTTGAACTTTTTTTTTATAGGTGTTTGATCTCAGTTAAGCTGTAATTCATAATTTCTAATAAATCAAAAAATGTGTGTGAATGTTTTAATGCACTTAGACCTTTTTTTTTGTGTTTGCACTAAAACTTCAACCGTACTTAAAGGTATTTTTTCTTACCTGAATACGAGACCCCCCCTAGGACAATGTGTCCGACCTGATTACAATGGTACCCGAAATTACCGCCCCTCAGCTAAGCAAAGGTTTTGGCACCCCATGTACTGACCTAGTGATAGAAACTCCCACGATCTTACGAAGAACGTGAAAACCCAATGCCTGTTATTTAAATTTGTGAAAAGACATGGAAACTCCTCCACGATTTTATAACAATACATCACTTTTTTTTTTACATACATAATCTTTTTGTTTATCTATATATTTTAAAAAAAATTTGTTTTTGCTAGAGCTTTTTGATATTACGCAGATTAAAATATTGTATTTCGCATATTATTTATTAAAAGGAAAAAAAGAAACAGATTTATTGAAAAAATTTTGATTCTGATTAAATTTGAGATGAGGATTTTTTGAGAAAATGGTTTATAAAATTATGTGCAATTGTCTGTACATGATTTTGGGCACATTAAAAAAGCAAAAACAGGAATTGGCTTCCTTTGTTAGTAGAATATGGAGATCTATGAATTTTGGCGGTGGTTGTAAGGGTGCACACTAGATTTAGAAACTCCCATCATATCTTTCCAGATGTGGCTGACCTTTTTAAAATTGAGATGTTCCCAAGCAACCGTTTAAAGAGGTGTCCACATTCGTAGGGAAAAGCTTACTAGTAACCATCTCTGGGACACTATCCAGAAGAAATGTTTTGGTGGAGGAATTGTTTATGCTCATGAAGGTGTTTTTTGCTTCGTTCCACAAATTTAACCATTACTACAAAGTTCAGGATTTGGTTTCTCTTTTGGTGACTATTTTTTTTTTGTTTTTGTTTTTCGAGATTATCAACATCACCAAGGAAGATATAACACTGATGTGAAGGAAATGAGAACTTATAGAAAGCTGTTGGAAATAGTTTGTAACAATTTTGTTAGGAACGCAAAAACTCCCTAAAAGAATATCTTGAAGAACAGTCACACCCTGAACCTAGAAGAAGTTTAATAAATCCAAAAACATAAGCACTTTGAATGATCTTGTTACCCAGTGACTAAAAGGTTTCGACAATCATAAGAAACAAACTGCTAATTTCTATTTGCAATCCACCTTATTGGAAACTTTAAAGAATTACATTAATAAACCTTGGAGCAATTAATCGATTCAATAAGGGATTGAAAAAGTTTTTCTATTAGCAGAGAATATTATCAGGGCCAAACTGGCGGTGGAGTGGAATTATTGAACGTTGTGCGAAAAGGTTGTGGTTTTTTTTACCTTTTTTGAGTAATGCATTCAATAAATATCACACATCAAAAAGAATTTCCCCCCCTACCCTTCTCCCCACTGTGTGACACTGCGTTTTGGGTTTCAATGGCATAAAAACGGCTAATGAGTAAGGTAAATTATTTGTGAGGTTAGTTGATAACACTAATCAGCTATTGGCGTCCGGTTCCGCGTATTCTAAATTCG
This sequence comes from Dynastes maya, assembly GCA_029619315.2. Lineage (NCBI taxonomy): Eukaryota > Metazoa > Arthropoda > Insecta > Coleoptera > Scarabaeidae > Dynastes > Dynastes maya. The sequence goes on from JAROYE020000211.1 coordinate 5,473, forward strand.
GCTATTGTATAAAACGCACAAAATTGCCCTTTCATATTTGCCACCATAAGTACTTTCTCAAAAAGACCTCAGCTTTCGACATCTCACAGCTGTGGTACATTTTGTATTACCTGTGGTTGTACGGTTACCTAGGTGATGGTTGATAGATAACCTGGGAATTCTTCAGTGATTGACTAAGGTTTTAGAAATTATGTCCTCTAAAAGCGTATGTTTGTAAATAGGTGTACTAGAATAAAAAGCCATGTACGTGGTTAAGGTTATATTTTGAATAATTACAACTGGACGGAAATTACCTTTTGGAAATATTTTACAGAACACAGCAATGACAGAAGAAAAATTTTGGTAAGTGGTGGACCATAGACAAACAAGTCGTTTTAATTGTTTTGCAAAAATATTCAACATTCAACAGATCTTAGTTACTACAACTCTTTTAGGAATGCGTTCGCAGCCAATTTCTGGAAAACATTTTTTTTCTATTTGAGAGATGGACATTTAATCCTCCTACGAAATAAGGTGTTGTGAAGGGCTCCACCAAAAAACATTGGCATTCTTGAGGTGCTAAAAACATGATTCACAACGGTGCTGTGGCCTCAACTGCTTTTTTCGGGAACGAAAAAAGTACAAAGTCGTACTGACCGGATCATATAAAGACGCAGGTGTATAATGCGGGGCAATGAGACATTAGTAGAAATCATTTTCGCGTTGTTTTATTGTTTTTTTGTTTTTTTTTTTTTGTTTGTTTTTTTTTTTTTTTTTTTTTCCACCTCCTCCAAACAGTGATTTGACTCTTGCTTGTGTGCGAACTATGGAAATTGGGTCAATTGAAAAGATGATTGCGAGACGTTGTCGACTGTTTTTTTTTCCTGTATTATTTCATCGATTATTTCTGGCAAAGCAGCTTCGTTGATATACCATCCTCTACACTCCGAAATATAAAGCAAGATAAGTAACATCTTCTTACGATCTTCCAAAACGAGGTTAATGCGATGTATCTCTCTCAGTATTCTAATTAATTGCTAAGGTCAGCAGCACAAGCAATCATTTTCCTTTCTTGGAAGTTCTAGTTCCAAGAAGATGAACCGAAACACTTTTTTGTGTGTTGTTGGATTCGTTTCACATCTGTTGAACACACATACTACATTGCTTGCCCTTGTTCTGCTTGGTTTTCCCGGCTCGCGTACGATATTAGGACTCAAGTTTGCGTCACCAATTTAACGGTTGTTCAGTATTTAACGATTTCTAAGTTCGCTCCATTCTGTGGCAAGTAGATTTCTTATGAGTAGCATTTGTTTCCTGTATGCCAATATGTTACACGAACAATAGTAGCTCTTTTCTGTGTGTTCATATGTGGTTAAAACTTTATGCGGGACGCTTTCAGTCGTGTCGGGCAGACAGGTATCTTTTTCTTGTTAAAAGACCACATCCTAAATTTTCACTGGCAAAACTCGAATGTACTTGCAATCGTTCAACACATGCCTAAGGATTCCTTAACGGTAAAATCACATGCCGTATCCCTCTTGCGATGCAATAGTATGATTCACATCATCGATTGATTTTTTTTATTGGAAAGCAAAACAAACCATTTGTTGGGTCGATCTACTCTTATGCCAATGTGGAATCACGGAAACCTCTATGTCCTCATTCGCTGCGACGGAAAACGCAAAAGGACAAAGACAAAGAATCGTTTATCAGCATAAACCTAAAACTTGAAACAGGGAGATCCTTTTCAAAAAACCAGTTGAAAACGTAGTTTTTTATTCGGGTTGTGGAGGGTGGCTCCTTGTTTTAAACCCCAAAAGTTGAACGAAAGTGATTGTCGAGGCATTGTTGCTTTGTTGTTAGGCCTTTTACTAAACTCGTAAAAATAAATCATTTAGAAAAAAATTTTCTAGATGTTTTTTCACGGAATCATTTTGTTGCACTGACAACCCGCTACAGGTTGACCCAACTATTTGGCTATTTCACATGGTATACGGTAGTAGGATTTCTGCCTGTTCAAAGAGTGACGGGGGTCGTACTAGAGACGAAACATTTTCCTGACTTCATGTAGTTGATCAGCAGTGTACAGTTACCATAGCAGAATTGTTAGAATCTGTGTTTCGTATGGCCAGGTATTGGGTATTCCTCCAATGCAAAAAAATGACAAAAGAAATCTCATCCAATTATCTGGAAATAAGCCTCTAGCTGATATATCCGAGAAAAATTTGATGGATCTGCGCTCATGAACACCTCCACTCTGGAACCTGCAGAATCTACCTTTTAGCCCGTGTCTCATGTTTAAGTTGTGGAATAGAAGTCTAACAAAGACAAAGAATAACGGAGCGGCTCGGTTGCCGACACTGGGGACAAAATATGGCGCAAAACAACCGAGGGGCGACCGCCGGTAGCGCTGAAAGCCCAGTCAAAGAGTTTGACCAAACATAAAAATAGATTAGATTAACAATAAGTTATAAACACAGTGCTGACCACCACAACTGTAAACACACCAAGTTTTTAAAAAAAAAAAGAGGAACACTAAGGGGGAACGAGCCGAACGCTCAAGAAAAAAACACGGGCAAGTCTGCCAGAAATCAAAAACAACTGGGGAAACAGAATTAAAGACGACGTATCTGTTCATGTAAATTTTGAATCATAGTGATATGTTATTCACGATGCTGTCTTCTTACAGGTGTGAAGGAGTACGTAACGTGCGGAATAGTACTAAGAAACGTTGTTTTTTCTTTTTAATGCCTGAAAACGACAGCGGTTCGAATAACGATCAGATCTAGCGATAGTTAATATTTCGTGCCGATATTTTGAAAAATAACCTTCTGACAACAACTGAATGCATCTTCCACCACACTGACCAAGTATTTTAACGCTTCCCAAATTTGTGTCTTAATTGATAAGAGATACTCAAATCGGAGTTCTGCTGCTCTTTTTTCTCTCTTATCGAAACACTTTCAAATTTTTTGTTATTACACTACAAGGACACCCAATTTTGTGTTGGATGTTTTTTACAGACTCTCGTCTCGTGGCACCTTTTCTACAATGATCAAAAATCCCCTAGCAGACATTCGCGATACAGATCAAATTTTGCTGGTATATTTTATTACTCTATTTTGCCTACCGTTACTGCCTAAGTCTCGGGAAAGTCAAATTGTTGATGAAATGAGTTTGTAAAAAGCAATCTCATAAACCCTTTAGAATCCTGCAATACACCTGTACGCATATAGCGTGATATATATATTCTCTGGTTTTTTCTTATTGATTGCATGCGCCAGCTTCTGTCGGATATGACACATTTTAAAACGAAAAAGAAATAGAAAAAAGAAACACATACCTTCCATTCTTCCTCCAATTAGGGACTTTACTTGATCAAAATGTTGTAGTAAAACGCAGCCCTGCAGACCAATATTCCCCCCACGGGTGTAACAATTGGCTGTGGTGTTCAGGGTAAATCTACAGAGGTGGGGGACGAAAGCCGTAATGAAGAATAGAGGCCTGGTTTTTGTGATAATAGTTTACGGGTACTCTTTTCGGGGACTTCTAAAACACTTAGCGTGTTTGAGTATAATGTAGTAAGAGTTAAAAAATGATTACCCATTTTGTGTATCTATATAAAATATTAGCGATCTAATGACAAATAAACATTCTTGATGTTCATATGGAAAAATTTATACATTATTAGGAATCTATCCCGGTTTTTTGTGCCGAAGATGTTAGAGTAGGGATGTTTCTATCGTTTATTACAAAGACACACTAAAAAGTTACCACTATCAACATTGGTGTTTGCTTTAGAAGCTTGGCACTGTTACTTAGTGTTTCGCTTTGAGGTATACTGATAGGTAACTACAATGAGCTGGTCCCCGTGTAGTACTCATCGGCCATGTTTTCCTTTGCTTCCCTCTCTGGTGTATATTCAGCAATTCATAGGTGTTCTCTGAGTCTATACTTCCTCTATCCTAACACCGTTCTTTCGGCCGCTTTAGCCCGTCTGGCCTCCATTCTGTGGCATTTTTCCGTGTCCTGCTCCATTTGTGGGAGGGGTGAGGCACACAGTCTTAGGCACTTAATCCAGGATTAAAGCTATTTAATACTATCTTGTTTTTTCGTGTTTCTGTGTTGGCAGGGGATCTTCTTTTATACACTGTTGCGGTGTGCTGTACGGGTGGTTTCGAAAACGGGATCTCCCTGCGTTCCCAGCCTATGTGGGAGGGACGTGTAGTGGTTGGATAGGTTCAGACAGTTGGAGATGTCACAACAAGAATAATACTTCCACCCAACCCTTTTTTCCTTCATTCCCCTCTCAATTCTCTCCCTTATCCTCGCCACCCTTTCCTCTTTATCTCCATTCCCTTTTTTCTCTTTTTCTTCATCTATCTCCTTCTTTCCCTTGCTTCTCCTTTCCTCTTCCCTCCTCTTTCTTCCCCCTCTCCTTACCTATTTTATACTATACTCTCTCCTTATTTTTTTTCGTTCCCTTCCACTTCCTTTTTCTTTTCATTCACGCATTTCTATCCACTCTCATCCGCCCTCATTGCCTACTTTTGCCTTCTCCTTTCCATATCCTCCTTTTCCTACTCCCTCTTCTCCTTACGTTTCCCTTTTTGCTCCCGGATTATTTCATCTAGCTTAAAAACGGATGTCCCTTCCTTGCATGGTTACTAAATAGCTGCCTTTCAGAACGGGCTTATGTGATTGTCATTCGTGAATTTAGTAACTATTCTAATAATTATTGTCTTATTTTCTTAATTGGGGATCAGACGAAGGGTATGGTGAGTTTATATAGCGTATGAAGTATTATACATAGTTGATTTTAGTGGGATTGACAGAATCTAAGAAAGTGGGATTGAAATGATAAGCCCAGTAGCCTCCATGTATGATATGTAATATGATAGATAAGAGTTGAAAAGTTTAGCTTGTATTTGGCAGTCAGTTAGAATTTGGCTCACAATGTAAATATGGATCATAGGTTAGGGGATAGACAATGTTATGAGTAAATAAAATAACATAGTATTATTAAAGAAAAAGATAACGAATTATGTGAATATTTCTTATATTAAGCTTGATAGGTTGAGTATGAGTGGGTTGGTATTGACAACATAGAGTTTTGCCTTAATCAGATCTCGAGGGTCAGGAGGGGGGGGGGTCAGTCGCCCATACAAATCCGGTGCTTGCTCAAATGAGGGAGAGTAGTATGGGGTACTGTCCGCGCTATTGAGACGGACTATGCTCTTAGGGGGTGCTAAGTGAGTATGTTCTGATAGCTGAAAAAGAATGATTATTCTGCATAGAGGGTTTTGTTTATTTTCTGGGAAATCATACAATCAAGCTGGTCTAATGGAAAGATTAACTTATTTGATTTGTCCAGTGGCTGAGCGGCAGACCGTACAAAAGTTTTGAAATTCGAGCAGCAGGATTGCAATAGGGATAGAATTCATGGAAACTCGGAATATGCGTAACATGCTTATAAAAGCGAGAAGATAAGCGGGAATTATTGCATGAAAGAAATGTAGGACGTACTGACTCTCAACAATGTGTCAGTGCGAAAGAGTAACGACAGGTTACGATTACACTTGGTAGATGAGCAGGTGGTCTACTAAGACTTAGATAGTTAGAATAGCGTGAAGTAAGGTTCAAATAGTACCAACTGGACTTTGGGGCTTTAGTAGGTGGGTTAATGCTAACTTGTGATTTGCCTTTTGAATTGGTTGGAAGGGGGTAGTGAGCAACTGGCAGCGGCCCACAGTGAAAAGGACAAGCATGTGACTTAGTCCAGATTATGGCTATGTGTTACGGTATTTTAATCTACATTTACCTTATAAGTGAGTTGGGTTCAACTAAGTAGTGTTTCCAGGTGTACTCATGATCGTGCCTAGCAGAGAGAGAGAAAAGACTTAAAAGTTAGTTGACTCGAAAAGGTAATGTTTGAGTACTAGTAGTTGATAGGTTATGTAGGAAGATTAGTCGAAAGGTATAGAGGGGATTTGGTTTTCGCCTCTAATAAAGAATAAATTGAAATCCATAGCTGAGATGATAGTGTTTGTACCTCAAATCAGAAAAATATATAATGGGAAGAATTCACAAAATTGAAAATAGGAATATTTGGTTCATGAAGGGTTTAGTGTGGTGGAGAGCAGATGGATACACGAAAAAGTGGACAAGAAAGAGATAAAAGAACAAAAGTTTGTTTGAAAAAGATGGCAAATTTGGAATATTGCGTCACTTGGAGAGGAGACGGAGGGAGAGGAGGAAAATCCACAAATCTCATGTCAGTGACAGCAGAAAACATTAACAGATGCAGAACCTCCAAGTGGGACAAAATGGAATTGAGAGTCATATGGATTGACGAGGCATATTTCATAGGAAGATCGTGACATGATTAAAGCGAAGAGAGTAGGAAAACGCGTCCAAATGTTAAGGTGACTACGAAACAACGGGTAGAAGACAGGTGGGGGTTGGGGTTTTTAGTGGTGAAACAAGAAACAGTAAACCAAATATGAAGGAGGCAAATAATGGTGCGAAAATTGAATTCATCAAAGTGGGAAGCAGTCAATGGACAAGGAGTTGTGCGTGCTAGGTCGAGAACGAATACTGAGTGTTGTTACCATGGGCGACGTGAGGGAGCGGTGACGAGTGCCGACAGTAAGTAAAAGGTGATGTGAAAAGCAAGCAGTGGTTTTTTTAAAACAATTTGAACAGGTGTATGGTGATAGACTTAGAAGGCTCGTTTAGAGATAGGGCTTTTAGACAGAGATGGATCTTTCTGCTGCAGGTATAGACCCTCGAAGCAATCACGTTATGCCATTTTTTATGCACTGGGCTACTCGGTTGGCGAGTCAGATAACTTTCGAATGCTTGAATGGTAATTGGTAAACATAGTGAATAAACGCAACTACAATATACTCAAATTGGACATGTAATAGGCGGCGCATTTTCTTTATGGTGTGATGAGATTTCAGGGAGGAAATACTTATAGGGTCATTATTAACGGGCGCCTAGTGGGGGAGTAATAGAAAATAACTCTAAACGCATATTGTATGATATATTAGTAATAGTAACGATATGCAATATACAAAGGGATGCTACATCAACGTTGCTACAGTCACAGATGTGGAATACATGAAATTTGAACAACATTAATGAAAGGCTTCTATGAGCGATAGGGCACAAGAATGAGCTACTGCTTCTTTTATAGCGAGGTTAATGATCATCAAAAAAAGAGTTGTTATGTTTTATATGTAGTGTTAGATATTATGTGTGATCGTTGAACAGCATCCTGACTGATGGTGATATATCTTAGAAAATTAGTCTAATAATAAGGTTAGATTTTCATTATGTAAAAGATTTAGGTGTTAGTATATCAATATCTTGGCAAGTTATTTGTGTTAACAGAAGTTAATTAAAGTTCACTCGAATGTCTAGAGTGCAAAATCGAGTATCTGAGAACGTTTTAGTGAAGAATAGGCAGTGTTATGGCTGAGATTGTAATCTGATTCTAGCATGACGGCAGTCGTATACGTGTTTTTATCATTATCGATTTTTTAATCTCAAGGAATCTAATAATTTGTAATTCAGCAATATAAGTACAGCGTCGTAAGATCAATACTCTTATCGTGCGCTCGAGTAGGCGGGGTTGTGTGATTGTGCTTGCGTTTACAGGTACCAGGAGTCTGATGTATAGTATAGGTTATTTGCGAAAGATATATTGGTTTATTTAGATTCCAGATTTCGCTTAAGATAAATCATAAATGAAATAGGCTATTGTTGTGAAACTTCTAAGAGAGAAAGCAACACATGTTTATGTGTAGTATATGTAACATGGGATCGAGTAATCTTCGTTATGAATTAATTTGTATAGGCATAGCAGTAGTTGTCATAGTGCCTGCTTATATGTGTGTTAGAGGTGGAAAGATTCCTTCGATTGCGGGCGGATGCAGATGTATGTTGAAGCGGTGCGCAAATCAACACTAGGTTGCTTATCCCATTCTTTGATTGATCTGCTATATGTGATTATAGCAAAGACACTAATCTGTCAGCTATATCTTCAGACTGAATTTTCTAAAATATGTAGGGCTCTAGAGGGCTTATGCGGTGAACGTGTTAGTGTGTGAAGGAACGATGTAGGCACAAGATTTTGAATTATTACTACTGATGCGATGACCCCTATTACTCACTGTATTCAGTGATAATCTAGGTGCAGTCAATTCGTGTTGCTTATTAAGTCAGAGAATAATTTAAGCGCCTGTGGCGAAGCACATTGATTAATAAATGTTTCGCTTTATTAAAAGATTAAATATTTAGAAAGTTAAAACTTATAGAGATATTTGTAAATATGCTCACGTAGCAGAAACATGAGCAACATTTGGCAGATTCTATTATTTTACCAACCCTTTAAATAAATGTAAATTTGGAGTAATGCTATACTATTAGAAAAGCACCTAGACATTGAATACCTATGTGTGCTAAAGAATTTGTGATGGATTAAAATGGTAGTTGTGATACATTGAAGACAGTATTTTGAGTTTGTTTAAATCAGAAGTTTTTATGACAGGGGGGAATATTGTGCTGGTTACTGTAAGCAGATTTAACGGATGATTTATTAATGTAGTGTAACTGTTAAGCCTGGTGTTTAGTATCACGCCATTGACATCGTAACACCAGAATAGAAGTGTGTATTG
>JAROYE020000212.1:0-14098 GCA_029619315.2 Dynastes maya
AAAACCGCGGATGCATGAAGTTATGGGACGCGAATGGCCTTGAAAGTGCGCGAGATTGGGCGTTAATTAAATAAAATTCCGCGAGATTAGGCGTTAATTAAAAAAATTCCGCGAGATTGGGCGTTAATTAAATAAAATTCCGCGAAATCAAACCGCGGATGCATGAAGTTATGGGACGCGAATGGCCTTGAAAGTGCGCGAGATTGGGTGTTAATTAAAAAAAATTCCGCGAGATTAGGCGTTAATTAAAAAAATTCCGCGAGATTGGGGGGTAATTAAATAAAATTCCGCGAAATCAAACCGCGAACCGCGGATGCATGAAGTTATGGGACGCGAATGGCCTTGAAAGTGCGCGAGATTAGGCGTTAATTAAAAAAAAATTCCGCGAGATTAGGCGTTAATTAAAAAAAATTCCGCGAGATTGGGCGTTAATTAAATAAAATTCCGCGAAATCATCCGCGAATTAAAAGCGTGAGCCGCTAATCAAACATCAATTCCACGAAATTGCCTAAAATTCCGCGAAATCATCCGCGAATTAAAAGCGTGAGCCGCTAATCAAACATCAATTCCACGAAATTGCCTAAAATTCCGCGAAATCATCCGCGAATTAAAAGTCAATTAAAAAACTCAATCAAAAGTGAGCCCGTACAGACATAGCCTACCTACTTTGGGTGATAGTGAAAAATTAATATACCGGTGAGTGACAAGTCATCATCAGTCCGTTATTATGTGCATAAAGAGCAGACCTTTCAACATAATCACGAGACACACTTGGGCGCTGGGACATGGAGGAAGAACAAGAATTTTGAAGCAGCCACAGAACAAATACAAAAACATCACTCAAGAGCAGGTAAAATGTACTTGACGTTATGTGAAACCTGTGAGAAGAAAGCAAAAGTGGCAAAAAAGGGACTTGTAGTGCGTCCCATGATTTTTAAGGAGATGAACTCAAGATGTCAGGTTGATTTAATTGACATGCAGAGTCAGCCTGACTATGACTACAAATTCATCCTCGTTTACCAGGATCATGTTACGGAATTTATACAGTTGCGGCCTTGGAAAAGTAAGAGAGCAGAGGAAGTTGCACATAACCTGCTTGATATTTTCACAATTTTGAGCGCACCTAGCATACTGCAAAGTGATAATGGCAGTGAATTCTGCAACCACATCATTCAAGAAGTATGGAAAGCGAGACATCGCCAGTCGCAAGGCTCTGTGGATCGCGCAAACCAGGATATTGAAAACATGCTGACAACTTGGACGGAAAGAAACCAAACTCCACACTGGTCTGAGGGTCTGCGATTTGTTCAATTCTTGAAGAATAGAGCACATCATGAAGGCATAAATTGCAGCCCATATGAGGCCATGTTTGGGGTTCCAGCAAAAGTCGGTCTTACAACACCACCACTTTCTACTGATGTCATCAGAAACCTGGAATCTGAAGAAGATCTGGAAACCTTAATCGACTTTTCTTCAGGTTTAGTACGAGATGAAGATAGACAAACAGAGAATGGTGGCGAAGAAGATGGGGAAGTAATAGAGAATGGTGAAAAGGAAGATGGACAAACAGGGGACGGAGATGGTGCTGTAGGGGACATTTCGGAGGGAAGTATGATTTCATACAAAATCAACATTGCAGTGCCAGGCATAAAAGATGAGGCTAATGTCTTAATCGAAGTTTCCAAGAGGCAAGATTGGAGATACTGTAAAAATATGGGTTCCTGATGTCGACAGGGTAGAGGTGACTACAGGGTCATTCCTGGAGTCATCCCGCAGATGGATACTGATAACAAGATGTATGAAATTGGCACTTAGGAAGGACGATTGGCTCAAAAGTATTCTAGGAACCAGTTTTCCAATTGTAAGGAGAATTCCATTTCACAAGAGGAAGTTCCATATGTAATTGTGACTCTTCGTGTGCCAGGAAATCTTCAATCACAGGTGGTCAAGGTTTCAAGAGATATAACTGCAAGGGAAGATGTCTTTCAGGAAGATGTGGCTGCAAGAAGGATGGTTTCTCTGTAATTCGAAATGCCATGACAGTTTGCCAGGTTCTAACAAGTAGAAGGTTGTTTGTTTACAAATGGTAAGAATAAAACATTTTTCCATTGAATAAAACATTGTCTTTTTATTTCACAAGCAATGATGAAAATTCCGTACTTCCTAAATATTGTAATTTATCACTTCAGCCAAGAGGGTTTGGGTTGTACGTAAAATAACCGGTTACAATAATAAATTGCGTACATATTATTACGTTAACCACCTTTATCAAAGTAACGGTAACGTATGCATTTATAGTGATATTTTTGAATGAATATCAATTAAAACATTGTATTGTAATAAATTAAATTAAACAAATTGTGCTAAATTATCTATGTAAAAATCTCACTTATTATCTTTTTGCAATCAAAACTATTTGATAGAAAAAATGAAACGATTCAATAATTTTAAAAGAGAGACAGTGATTTATTACAGTGGTTTGATGTTGTAAATGTGGTTATCATGAAAACGATGATTTTAAATCCATAACTGTAGTATTTAGCAAATTGCCTATCCAATTTCAGTACATTTTCAATTAATTGTTTTTAAAAGAAATATAATTTATATTTTATTACTAAAAATTAGTGTCTCACTGTACACGTTGTTGTCTGGTCTTATTTTTTTTTTTACGAAAATCTCACATCTTATCGTGTAAGACAGATAAAATTGTACCGTACAAGGGGAAAATTGAGGGAAGAGGTCTACAACACTGCTTCATCTCGTCAAATTAGAAACTAGAATGATACAGACTTCACCTTGAAAAAGGTCTAAAAATATATCTCAAACATATATATTATAATACGGCTTCCTTACTTGTATGTATACATATTTTGTGGGCATATATCTATGTACATTTGTATAAATGTGTCTCAGTATACATTAAATCGCAACGTTTGTGTGTCTTTCTTAAATTCGCGACGTATATTTCCATGTATAATTGTAAACCCACCTAGTACGACTGCCAGGGATTTTGTTACCTTAAATGTGTCTTCAGTATCTATTATATCGCAACGTTTATATGCATTGGGCATTATTAGTGGCACCACCAAACCCTTACCAAGGCTCGAACGTCTGGTCGCGGAGGCAGTAGCAGAACATAGCCGAAGACGACTACCCAGACGTTCTAGTTATAGTAAGTATTTGCTGTACCACCTTTAGTATGCATTAGTCCAGCTACTGCCTTCCTATAGTAGCGGAGATTCCAAAGAACAAACATCGTGCGGGTCTAAGCGCCACACTACATAGGCGGAGGAGCGACGGATAGCAAACGCGACACTTCGTACACCACATTCACCGACGAAGTTCCAAACACTCCGAGATAAGGACACGTATATGTGCGTTATGCTTGCTCTCTCGGCGGGGATTGTCATGGTCGTCTGTTTTAGTGTGCGTCTTTTCTCGAGGTTTGCAATATAATAGCATGTCAAAATTACAATTATTTGAATGAACTAAATTTTACATACATTTTCACATTATGTGCGAGTAATTTTGTTATATTTACCCCACTTAGAAAAGTCCATTTTCGAAAGTTTCGGTTCCCCTCTTCCTATCCATCGTCCAGAGAATTCCGAAATTTAAATGTCCATTTATACGAGGTATATTGTGAACTGATGCACCATCATGCAGGTACCACATTCGTTGCCTAACAAGTAGGTAGGTGCTGAAGCAATTGAAGCACCATCATTTTCCAAGCAATTTAAATAAATTTGTCCAGTAACGTTTCCTTCAAAGAAATACGGCCCAATTACATAATTTATACCTATTCCTCTGCAATACATTTAATGACCATCTTGTGGTCCTTTGGTAGCATCGAGAGCTGAGGAGAAATATATCATTTTGGCCGCGACCGGTCGTCGGGAACAGTCAAAATGGCTAGAAGTTGAACATCGCCTAAAAGAGTCGACATCGATCTAAAACGCATTTTTCTTAAATTTCGTCGTGTCAACACAACCTCGCTTATTGGTTTATTTCTGTAACGTGATAATACAATATTTATTTTCAGCAAAGAAAATATACCTGATTGTTAATAAAAGTCATACAGTTTACTTAAATATTTACTATCAATTTTAGGGGCTTTACGGTATGAGTGTAATTTGAGGGGATACAATAGTTCTATTAAGTAGAAAATAATATACAGGGTGATCCATTTAAAAAAAAAAAAGTTTGTGATACTTGAAGATTGCGAAATTTGTACAAATGTAAAAGACACCCTGTACATTGAAGCGAAACTTCCACCTATATAACACCTTTAAGTTACCCTTTTTCTACGTATCTGCCAAATATCTTTCGTTAATTCACACCAATAAAGCTATTTTGATGGTAATTATAGTGTACTGATTTGTCTTGAATTTTCATTCCTTTCAGAACAACTTCACAACGTCGCAATTTTCATAAAAAAGATAAGACGATAGTGAATGTAATACTTTTTGCTGAATTCAATGGTAAGTTAATATACATAGTGTGCCATTTAAAGAAAACAATTTTCATGCTGTCCTGCATTAATTAAACACCCTGTATATCTGTATTATTTTAAAAACATGCACAGGTGCAAATATAGTAACTTTCATTTGAAACATTTTTTCCTATCTTCTATATTAGCTGAGACCTCGCATTAATGGGTCAGCCTGTATCTATATTTCTGTATATTTCGTTACATTCTATTTATTTTGCACAATTTTCTTGGATCATTTGGTAAATTACAATATTAAGAGTAGGCAGCATTTTGTTCGAAGCATACACAACAGTGACAGTGTTCATATCTCAAGCGAATACTTTCCGAAAGAAAAACCGAAATTATTTCTTTCTCTGGTATGATCCAAATGAACAAAAGAGTAATTTGGTTGAAAAACACAACTGTACAGAGTAGGAAAAAAAAAGGAATACAATTTAACGTTTGCTGGTGGGGGAAGACTGCGGCTTTAAACGATTCCAATGCTGAGGACGCAAAGGAGGAGAGTAGAAAATATTATGAATGGGGTAATTTGTTAGAGTTACATGAGCAGCGCCAAAGAGATTTTTTTGATTTCGAGACAAAGCGAAACAGAGCCATCATTTATACTTAAGCGCTAGAGCGCTGGAGCGATAGAGTAGGGTGGCAAGAGAAAGCGGCGATAGAGAAAATGTAATGACGTAGACGCCCACTAGTGTCGGACTTATTTACTTTCCGCTATAATGGTTCTTTGTTTTCACTAATCTTCGCTCCCAGGAACGTTTTATATGCTTTTATTTTGTTACTCTTGGTTCCGCTTTAATATTAACCTATAGAAATACTAGTAGCCCGAATGGTTTTAATTTTCTGGCAGCACTTATTTTTATTGGTTTGCTTTACGCGATAAATTATGTTTTAGTTCAATATTTATACTTAATATTATACTTTACAACTACTTCGTTATTATCCACACATTCTTTTCGAAATTAATTCGCTGCTTTCGCGATAAAGCGGTCTTAACAATAGCAAGCAGAGAGTATTTTATATAAAATAATAATACTAGGACTTTTAAGTGATGTAGAAGAAATCCTCCTTACAACAGTCAAATTTGACAAACGCTGAGGATGAACATCTTAAGGTGCTTCTCAGTTGCAGGCGTTATAATAACTAGAGTAACCTAAAACTTGCGGACTCGCATAGGCGTCGGTGTTACGGGTTAATATAAGAATACGAAAAAATTCATAAATAAACTAAACCGGTAGAGAAGCAGGCATATAGTGTCGACCTTGAATATAAATCATGTTAAACCGCGCTGAGAGAGATTTCGTTTTAGTACCGGTTGAGCTGTTGCAGAGATTAGTTGAATGGTCAAGGTTATGTACTTACGTGTCGCTTTTGAAAATATAGCTGGTGTTTTTTGTGTGTTGTAGTATTATTCCAAGTACATAATTAGTGTATCGTTCCATATAGAACTAATATTTACATCCCTAAGAAAACAATGCCTCGTAATAGATTTGCTACTAATGTACATAAGTATGTGTCAGTTTTTCCGCATTTAAAATATGACGGTAGTGCAGTTTTTTGCTTAATATGCAATGTTCGTTTGGCTGCATTGGACAGAACTGATTGCCAGAGGCATGTCAATGGTATTAAGCATATGAGAAATGCAAGAACTGAAATACCTTGTACACTATTCCTCATACATTTATTAATTATGTTTACCTCTTGTAATCTTCCGTTGTCGTTGGTGAGAAAAGCAGCTTTTAAAGCGTTTTGGCGACAATACGTTCCAAAGTACCCATTACCCTCACAAACACAATTACAGAATCATTTGCCGCGAAATGAAAGAAATGCTAGAAAATGTGTGTAAACGTGATTTGTGTTCCAAAAAAATATGGATTACCGTGGATGAGACGACGATATAAAGAAAAACAGTATTGTGAATGTAATAGCTCGCGTTTTATCTAGCGAGAACACAGCATCTCGATATTTGTAGCTTGCCAACGTGTTCAACAATGTACCGCGGAAAAATATTCAAAAAGTGATAATGAACGCTTTGAAAAAATTTAAAATTGCCCTAGATCAAGTTATGATGATTGTGACAGATAGTGCAGCAACGATGTTAAGTGTTGGGCGATCCTTAAAAAATATATTTCCTAACTTTAAACATATAGCCTGCGTGCTGCATGCTTTGCATTTAGTTGGTGAAGTTGTTCGACAACATTACGGAAACGTTGATCGGATGGTTGGAAGTATGAAGCAGTGTTTCGTAAATCTCCTAAACGTTTAAAAGAATTTCGTAAATTTTGTCCAGGTATTCCAGAACCTCCTGAACCAATTTAACGCGATGGGGTACTTGGCTAACAGCAGCTTCTTACTATTGATCCATTTTCAACAAATTCAGTCAGTTATAATGCGATTTAATCGGAATGAATCCAAAGCAATTAGAGAAAGTCAAAGAGAATTTCAAATTCCTCAACTTTTAGAAGATTTAACAACAATATGTACCAATTATACAGTATTACTAGATGCCATCAGAAAACTGCAATGTACTGAATTGTCATTGCAGGAATCATTAGACATAGTGGAGAGTGTAAAAAATAAATTACACACATTAAATGATACGCCAGGATTATGCGCTAGTCAAAAGTTGGCAGATGTTTTAAGGAAAAAATCCCGATTTTAATACTTTAGGGCCGTTATAATAAGTGTAAGAATAGTGAACTTTTAAGTGATTTTGAAAAACAGTTTCTACATGCAAATGTTACTTCCTTAGATGTGGAGGAGAGCGTTTTCTATGTATAAGAATATTTTTTCTTGTCGACGCACAAGGTTTAAAGAAGAAAACTGTGGAAAACATATGCAATGATGCAAGTTTACAGTAGTTCACATCCTGATGCCTCTAATTTGTTGAATAATTAGCAAGTAAGTTTATTTATGAATTTTTCGTATTCTTATATTAACCCGTAATACGACGCCTATGCGAGTTCGCAAGTTTTGGTTACTCTAATAATAACTCATGGGCCGACTGATGCCCCCTGTACTCGTTAAAAAGCTGTTGGGTGTTGCGAAGGCATGCATTATATAATTATTGTATATACATCGTGTCCCAACCTTCTGAAATTAAAAAATTGCGACTGTTGTATAAATAGTGGAAGCTAAAACTTTCTGATAACATAATAGACCTCATAGAGTATCCTCTAGAAATAATTTCATATATATTATGATCGCAGAGTAGCTAACAGGTACGGTCCTTATTTTAAATAGAACGCTCTGTATATTATTACGTTCTTGGATGCTCGATCCGGAAATAAATCAATATAATATGGATTTCATATATCTATTTCTAACAGATTTTGAGATATTCATAATTTGGTCCTCAATCGCCTAAATTTAGATATACCTAATACCCTAAAAAATCCGAAATGCAAATACATCATAGGGTAATTTTTCAAATAACTAAATGTATACTTGCTTCTATCTCGACATCGTATTAGAACGCCTTTGAAATGTACAGGATGTTCAGTATTGAACACCGAACTTTGCCAAATTCTAACACAAGAAACGTCATTTTTTAAGTGACGGCGTATATCTTTATGTAACCACCGAATAGAAAATTTATGTCTAACGTTTTGTATATTGATGAATATGTCTAACATTGAAAGTAAAAGAGATATTTACAGTTAGCTGCGAATCTTGCATTTGGATATTGCATTTAAGTGGTTTCCGGTTTTCTGGCTTGGTTACCATAACAGCAAACAAAACATGTTAACATTGCTAACTACTCATCGAAGCTGTTAAGCTTAAGTGGTTCCCTGCAGTCAAAGGCCAACCTTGTATTTGGAAATAACTACCTGACATTTTCTGGTGATAACAGTTTAATTATGATGATAACAGCAAACAAAACATATTTACATTAACGATCTGAGACTGTTCATTCAAAATTTCAATGTTAAGTAAGGAAGAGTTAGGTAGTAGATATGTACTTAGAAAAAGTGAGAGAAATGCTGTATTTTACCTAGTCGGATGTATAAGTTGGGCTATCCTGATCGACGACGTCCACATTCGGAAACGTTTGTCAAATCAAAGATTTGATACTACTGGAAACATTAATTCTACTGATGCAGAAATAAAAAAAAGAATTAATGCTAATGCATCTTTTTCGCGAAAAATAACCAGGGAAACAATATTCTAATATGTTTACACAGGCTAACAATAAGTGTCATCATAAATGTAAAATCAAAACAAAAAATCAAAAAAGAACGCAATAACATGTGACACAATTGAAATACACTATGAACAAACTTTACAACAACCCTTATTGTAATTTCTATTGCAATGATTGAGAACTACCTACTTATTTATTTATCTACAGTGAACGCCCGAAAAGCACACACTTTTCTTAGCACACTAAGTGTTGCATTCCGGAATGCTTGCTTTATGCTTAACATCATACATAAATCAAACGAATACATTTTTTCATGTCATGCAGTTGATTTCGCGAGTAGCTACTAGTACTTAAAATTTGGGACAGTAGTTAAAAACAACACTGTCAGTATATTTTGTTTGCTGTTTTCATGGTAAACGAGCAATACTAATACTAGAAACCACTTTGATACACACCACAGTATTCGTGCCTAACTGTAAATATCTCTTTCTCTTTCAATATTAGACATATGATGATGCATATGTCTAACATTAAACAAAAAACGTTAGAGATATAAATTTCTTATATGGTGATTACTAACCTGGGCAAATATGCGGTAACAGATAGATGCGTGACGAACGCATAAAAGTTTACACATAAAATTAAGGTATGAAATAAATTATAAAACGTGCTGAAACACTTACCGTTTTAAAAGTCTTCCGTGAAATCACAAACTGGATAACATCTGTTAAATATTTGAATCATTAGATGTTTCCGCAGCTGTTTCAGTCAAGTGAGTACGACGTGCGGAATAAACGCTTTTTAATACCGAAAACGACCGTTCGACATCTAGCGATGTTATATTTGCATATTTAAAACAATCTTTGAAACAACTTAATGCATCTTCACACGCACCTTCACAAATTTTTCTTAATATAAGAAAATCGCAATCTTTCTCTAAAACACTTTCAAATTTCGTATTACACAACAATTTGTTTCGCCTTCTACAGCGCATAACGTGCGTGAACATCATTCACAATTTAAACAGAATCCACTAGCGACATCGAAACATTTTGTAATTTTTCTATTCCCTCCGGTAGTCCGAAGTAATTGTTGTGAATAGTTTGTAAATCTCTTTTAACATGACTATCTTGAAAATATTCCTGGCTTTTCTTGATTGCTGCAGCTTCTGTCAGATTGAATTTAAAACTACCTTCTTTTCTTGATCAAAATATTTGTTGTAGGAAAACGCAGCCTGAAAACCAGTTCCCCAACGTGTAACAATCGGCTGTGGTGGTTCAGGTAAATCAGGGCACAGTTTGTGAAATAGTCGGGTTACGTTTCGGGGAACTTTAGAAAAAACTGGTTTTGTACTAGCAATAAAAGCATTTACTAGTGGAAAAACATGCAGGAATTTTTTGTGCCGAAGATTTAGAGTATGAATTTACACGTTACATGTAAGAAGTTACCACTGTGTTCTTTAAAAGATCGGCTAAACAGCGCACTTTTGCGGCCCCCATCACTCATAAACATAAAACTTGCTTAGTTGAAACTTCAAATTTGTTCAAGAGGTTCAACACCACCTTAAAAATCTCATCGGCAATACAATTATAACTCTTTTGAAGCAAGTAAAGAAGGAGGATGACGGTCGATGTGGTTGCATTTGACGTCATTACATTAACCACAGAAGTTTTTGCGATCTGTTTTTCGTCCACACACAACCACAGTTTTTTATCTTTGAATTCCGTTTTCATTCATTTTTTTACATGTTCAGTGCAAATGGCACCACATTCGTATCGATGTTCCGACTAGGAATTTACAGTCCGCATATTTATTCCAGAAGGAGACAAATGCTTCTTTGTCTAGTAAACGAAAGCGATAGATTACATAAAATAAGGTACACATAAATCAAACGTAAATTTTTCTTGGTCTCGTATGCCACTTTTTGCAGAAGAATGCTGTTTGCTTTCGATGGACGTTGGCAATGGCTTCTGACCAACACATTAAAGGGATTTTACAAACTAGACAGGAATTTTAGCGCCCTCAAAGATTAAAGTCCGACATGTCCACTATAAAGTTTTAAACTGTGTCTGCCATTGGTCGTTTTCGCGACGTACCTAACTGCGACATTTTTAAAGCAAACATAAGCGTACAATTACGAAAATAAGTTACGACAGCCTACAAAATACACAGAATACTCGCATACTGCATCGATTTAGTACTGACGCTGTGAACGCGTGAAATAAATAATCGCCCACTCCGCACCACATATTACTACACTGACGTTACCGCGTTAACCAGGACTAGTGATTACACAAACAATATACGTGCTATTTAAAATATGGGCGTTTCTGGTGTTTCATTTGTGAAAGCTTTTATGTCCATACGAACAGCCTGTATATTCAAAAGCGTTCTAATACCATGTTGAGATAGAGGCCAAGTATGCAATTTTTAAATTCCTAAACATTTTTGGGTAGAACGTATTTGCATTTCAGATTTCTTAAAGGAAATATGTATACCTAAATTTACACGATTTAGGACAAAATTATAAATACTCAAAATTTTTTAGAAATATGAAATTTTGTATCACCCTTTATTTTTTCCTGATACAGAATCTAAAAAACGTAATAATATATAGGGAAGTCCTATCTAAATATATATATCTAAAAATAAAATATAAGTTTTTAAATTATGCAGTGTCATGAATTCCAAAGATTTCCTTGTCTTGTGTTTCATTTCTAACCATTTTAGTTTAGGCTGGTTAAAAATAATCCGGTTTGTATTGGCAATTACACAAAATGCATAAAACCACTCTTGTGTTACCAGTTAGATACTGAGAAATTGTTACTTGAATGCAATTATGCCAGGACCGAAGCGAAACTACTGCGTGTCTGATTTTGATTACACGAATCATCATTTTTGAATTTTAGTTTAATAGTTTAATATTTATTACAAATGGTCATTTACTTTGCGATCATTGGTAGAGTGAGGGTTGGGTACAATTAATGTATTTTTAGTTATAGATTTTCCATGGAAACACTTATTGGTATCGAATTAATTGTATGTATCTCCACTTTTCTTGATTATCGTTTATTTAACTTTTGCAGTAGCACCGTGCTATAATGTGGGGCTATACGTACATAGCAGAAATGTTTCAAGCCAATAAGTTATTATATATGACAGATTTTGCGACCTTTTGGTTTTTGAATATAGGTTATCCTATTTTGACTCCCGTATCCTCACTTATTATGACGTAATAATAATGTAATCCCATCCCCCAACAGCTTCCACCAATTACAGGGGATATTGGCCGTCTTAAGATGCCGACCCTCAGCATTCGCCAAATTTGGAGAAAGGAAAACCACACTTATAATTTCTTTTACTAAGAAAATTATGTTTATCTTAAATATAATTTTTTTGCTAGCCTTTGTACGTGATTTATTTCTTCTTCTTCTTCTCCGTATGCCTTATGCCCTTTGGAGGGTCGGATCGAATTGCATATTACTCGTCTCCCTTATCCATGCTTTCCATCCCTTCCGGTCCCTTGCACATATTTTCATCTCCCCAGATTTTTCCGCGTCCTGCACATATTTCTTTTTTATTCCTTCAATCCATGTCTTTTCTTGGCCTGCCCCGCTTTCCTCCCCTCCATCCTTCCTGCCTCAATCACCCTTCGCATCAGTCTGTCTTGATCCATTCTTGTTATGTGGCCAAACCAATTTAATTGCCTACTTTCTAGTTTGATTCTAATTGGTTCTTGCTTTGTCATCTGCCTTATTTGTATTTCCTCATTCTGTCGTATTTTGTTTTCCCGGCTATCCTTCTGAGGTATTTCATTTCTATAGTATTTATTTGTTGGTGGTGTCTTTCCAGGGGTACCCAAGTCTCGCTTGCATATAATACTGATTGTAGAGCGATGGTATTGTATACCTTAGTTTTTATGTTTATGTCTATTTCCTTTTTACTGAGTATTGTTTTATTCAATGCATGGTATATATTTGTAGTTTTCTGTTTTCCTTTTGCTATTTCCAGATCAAGTTTTCCGTCATTTGAGATGACACTGCCTAAATATTCATAGACCGTTACCACCTCTAGTTTTTGTTGATTGCATGTTATTGTTCTTTCTTCTTCTATTAATATTGCATCATTATTATCATTATTTACTTTTTTCTATATTTACTTCCATCTTCAGTTGTTCTAATTCGTTTGTCCATATATCTATTATTGATTGTATTTTTCTTCTACTATCAGCAGTCAGTATTACGTCAACGGCGTACATCAGACCATCCAGATTTATGGGAGTAAGGTTTCTGTATCCAATTGTGGTTTTTGCAGTTTTTCTTCTAGTGTTTTTCGTTATTCTATCCATCAGTATGATAAATAATAGTGGGCTCATACTATCCTCTTACTTCACTCCTCTGTCCATTTGGAAAGTTCCCGATCTTAGCCCCCCAATCATTTATTAATTTATTATTTACTTGCAACTCATGTAAGCATCTCCAAACTGATTTTCTTTCTACCATATCAAAAGCTGCCTTTAGATCAATAAAAGCCAGGTAAAGTCGTTTCCCACTGTCTATTATACTTCTTATAATACTTATATTGTCATTTGTTTGCTTGTTTGTACTAAATGCAGCTTGCTCGTCCTCTAGTTTTCTTCATATACTTTTCCTTAATTTTTTCCTCTAAAATTCGGTATAAATTTTAAATCCTACGGAAGATAGACAGATCGCTCTGAAATTCCCACATTGTATCGAATCTCCTTTTTTATGTATAGGGAGGATTAAATTATTTTCCCAATCTTTGGGTTTTTTTTCCGTTTTCCACGCTTCATTGCATATTCTATGCATCCATCTTATACCTTCCTTACCCAACCATTTCATCATCTCTGGGGCGACATTATCTTCTCCACCTGCTTTTTCCACTTTAATATTCCTAAGCGCATTCTCGACTTCTTCATATGCTATTTCTTCTATTTCATTCTCTTCGATTTCTTCATCCACTTCTACGCCTTCTTCATTCTGAGTTTCTTGTCTTTGTTTAAATTTGTCAGCATAGTGGCATTCCCATATCTTTGATATTTCAGGTTTTTTTATTTTTATTTCTCCTTCTTTATTTTTAATTCCTTTTACTTCTTTTCTTGTTCCTCCCTTCATATTTCTTTACTCTATTTCCAAAACTGCCTATTGTTGTTTTTGTAGTTTTTCACCCAGTGATTTATTTAAAACAATTAAAATAATATATTAAACCATTTAAATACATTATATATTGCTTTCTAATATACATATATATAAAAGTAATTGACGATATCTTTATATAAAAAATTATATTTAAATGAAATATAATATTACGTTAATCCTTACTTACTAGAAAGTTTTCATTCGTATATCAATGACCATTTAAATGGAGTGCCCCTTTGTGTTGGTTGTACCAAACAAGACTGAATTGGCACCTTTTTTGTTGTTTAATAGTCCCCTTGAATT
>JAROYE020000213.1:0-13970 GCA_029619315.2 Dynastes maya
CGTTTATTTATCAAAATAAGGTGTTCAAAATTTAAGACGAATTTATGAATTTAAATTCAAAAATAACCCTTTTTAAATAAAAACTTTTATATAAATACACATCGTGGAAAAAACGCAAACATCATGGGTGTATTATCAGGCGCCCCTGTATTTGCCTTTATAGTCCAGGAGTTAAAAGCATTACGAGATGGATCCAATGATTTTTTGGTAGGGAATCAATCATACATGACATCCTAATTTTTTTTGAGGGAGAGTATGAATACTATCCTCCGGGCTTGTTTTCGGTGATAGGTTTTCGTCCCGGATTCGCGATTTTCCGCACGTCAAAGCTATCGGGGGTTTTCGAAAAAAAATTCATTGGGGGTCTCCCGCGCTTGGGGGCTGCCCACACCCCAAATGGCAAGGGGAAAGGTTCGCGCTCGCCGTCGCATGGTCCCTATGCGAACTTTCCCCGTAGACGTTAATTTGCTCCCGCTTACTTATTTTCTTCTACCCGCTTAAAAATTTCGTCCTTCCGATCACGAAGACTTCCCGTAACGCAATTAATTTCTTTAGTGAAATTTTTCACAAAAAACCTTTTCCAAAATACTTCTTTCGTTTGAACAAAACTTTTCGAAAACCCAAAGCATCTCATCGGGTAGAACTGACATTTTTTTAATTTCTGATGATTTTTTTTTAAAAAATCTGCATATACATTGTCTCAATAAACTTTTTTATTTTAAATTTATTATTTTAATTTTTATGTCAGTTATTTACGTAAATTATTCGTTATTATTTTTTTTATTCTAAGTTGGCTATATTTGTCACTGAGAAATGTAAAGGTAACTCGAAAAGTTCCCAGAGGGTGCCAGTACAACAAGTGTAAATAACAGCAAACCTAAAATTTTTGTTTGAAAAATCCGTTTCATATTATCAATAAAAATTGAAAAACCAAAAAAATACATTTTCGTTAGTCGTAACATAGGCCTTCGAAACGAATTCAGGGATAGAAGAAAAATGGAACGGATCCGCAAAAACTAAAGAATAAAAAAACACATGTCACAATTGCGGTAAACAAGCATAGACGGAAAGGGAGCCAAAAATTACGATTCAATCCTTCAAAAATTTCCTTTTCTCAACCTTTTGCTTTCTATTTGCACAATTTTTGAAATTTTTTTGATGACAATTAAAAATTTAAATTTGAAACAATCACAATACTATCCATATATGATAATTTCTTCTAAAACTAAACTCTAAAATTTTTAACTACAATTTCCACAAACATTCAATATAATAATTATATATCAATCAAAACATTAAATTTTAAAAAAACACACTGTCTATAAAAATGGCAGAGCTAACAAAATTTTACCCGAAAAGGGGGCGAAATTTAAAAACCAAAAACCCACAAATTATGTAGCTTTCCTAAAAAACATTCAAGATGCATATAAAAAAACGGATATCTCAAAAAGTCCTTATAGATTTTAAAATAAGGACAAAAGGATCGAACAATTACAAAAAGAGTTTGAAGAGTTCAAAAAAACATGAATACATTTGCGATGAGACACTTAACGAACAATGCAAAAAGAGAAAATTTCACAAGATTTTCTAAAACATTAGCATCGCAAAATTTTATTAAAAAACCAGCACAATCTCATTCAGAAAATTCAATTAAGGAAAGCCCTAAAAATAAAAAAGTTTCCCATAATTCATTTCCAAAAATTCAAGGGAAACTAAACAGTTGGTTGGATTTCAAAGATATTTTTTGAATCTTAATTCATTTAAACTTTCTGTAAATTATATAAAAAAAATTTCACTATTTACGTGCACACTTAAAGGGGAAACCCAATCAGGTTATCCAACATTGGAATTTTCAGAAAGAAATTACTTGACAGCTGGCTCTTATGTAACGCTAAAATAATTCCGTCTACTAGTACATAATCATATTAAATAAAATTTTTAAAATAGTATTTAAACCCAAGGACTCACTATCCCTTGAGAAATCTATTAGACACAATTTTAAACTTTTACGAGCTTATGTACCTTAAAACAGCCCACCAATCATTGGGGGGATCCTTAATTATCTTTATCTAACCCCAAGTTAGAAAAAATCATTTGCTCAAAAGGGGAAAAAATAAAAACCTACAAATGAATTCCACATTAGATGACATGTTTGCTTTTCTTGGGTCAAGATGACTTTTTGGAAACTTTAGAAATTAATCACAATTTTAAAAATACTAGAGTAATAAGGACACAAAAACATTAGCAAGTTTCTTATCAGTAAAAAATCGAAAATGAATTTTCAAGCAATCAACTTAATCTATTCTTGCAACGTTTTTTTGAAATTCCCGTTCTATCTGAATTCAAAAAATAAAAAAAATTACTTTTGTGTGAAAATTGTTTACGTTCGGGTCACAAAAGAACAAATGTTTTTCAGGATCATGTAACGTGAAAGGGGAAAACAAAATTTCACAAATTCTATAGACAAGTCGAAAACAAGAATCTCAAGTTTCTAGGGTATCTCAAAACATGATAACATTAAATCATTTTATAAACACACTTGTTTCTATAAGCGATTCACAGAAGTTTTTTGCATGATTGCGAGTTCTGTTAGACAGGGGGCCTCAGTAAAATTTCATTCTATCGATTTTTTAAAAAAATTGAATATTTAAAAAACTCCCAAACAAAATTTTTCTGTTGTAGGAAATTAACAAAATTTCTCACAATAAATTAAAAATGTGATTTAAAAAGTAACTCTAAGGTACAATTTTTAAATGATTTTCCCTTTGTTTATATTCCCAAAAATAACAAGACTTCCAACAACTATTTTCAATATAAATTCCCTTTAAAAATTATCCCAGATAAATACAACTGCTGACCCAGAATTTAATTTTAAAACCAAATTGAACTATTACAGGGCAGGAATTTTCTGGACACTTTTAAAAAAACACAAATTTTTTGGGTAGAAATTTGCCGTTTTTGCAAAACGAAATTGGTGGGTAATTGCTACAAAATTAACAAAAACCAAATGTTTAAAACATATTGAAATTTTTTCAAAAACATCAAGACTAGAAACTGTTTTGGGAAATTTTGGGAATTAGAAAAATTTAAAAACCCTAAACTCTTTCAATTATGATATGCAGTGTAAAACATTTTTTTGAAAAGTGTCAGAAATGAGAAGGTGGGTTTTGTCGTAAAAATTCCATTAAGATATTCTCCAAGTAAATTAGGAGAACTAAGACAACTGAAATTAAAAAACTTTTTTACAGTTGAGAAAAATTTTAATTCAAATCATTCTAAAAAAAATCAATATGTAGATTTTGTAAAAAATACATTAACCTAAAACCATGTCTTACTGTTAAAATTGATAAACCAAAATTTGTCTTTTTTCCTTCCTCATCGGGGTTGTAAGAAATGACAGTTTAACTCAAAGCTAGGGGTAGTTTTTTGATGGTTCCAACAACAACTACGGGGTGGTTTTAAAATGATATAAAACATTTGGACCGGCTAACAAAATGACTTTTTGAAATTTTTTTAAGATTCAGCAAAAATCATTTTTTAAAAACAGCTGACTAGCAAAGATTATAGGCAGATACAGTAATCCTGACGAAACACTTCGAAATCTTTTGGAAGAGTGCCAGACAGCGCATATTGTTTTCAATTAAATACAGAACGTTGGTCCCAAAAAGCCGCACCAATTTAGCTACCGGTGTTTAAAAAAATTTGCTGATGATATTAAACAAGACATCTGTTTCCTGGGTTTTTATAGATCGCGATTTTATGTTGAATCTGAAACGGGCTTTTTAACAGAAAAAGAAGCAAATTTTTACATGTCAAGAATTTTAAAATTTTGTTTAAATGCTTTTTTCCCCTTTCGTAAAAGGAATTCAAAACGTATCAAAATTTCAAATCATTACAAATTATCAGAAACAATGAGATTTTTTAAAATTTGGGGGTAAAGATCAACAAAATTGTAGGGGTTTAATGGGCAAATCACAAGATAAAAACTATCAAAAAAAAACTTTTTCTAAAAATCTGTAATTTCAAAAAGAACAATAATGTCAGATTTGCAAAAATTATGATCCCCTTGGTCTTTTTGGACCTTGTATTATTTTAGCAAAAAAAATTATCAACAGAAAATATGGACTTTAAAAATTAGAGTTTGGGGGTGATCAACCCCAAAAACCTAGAGGCAAGGAAAACTTCCGTGAAAAAATAGTATTGTTAAATAAAATTTCAAAAAAAGACGCCTTATCCTTACCCCCATTTAATGAGATGCATGGATTCGCGAGCATCACAGAACGGCTACGGGGTTGGGATTTTTCTGCGAAGCCTTAATAAAAACCAAAAAATTAAGGTAATCTTTTTTGGCCAAAAAAAAAGAGCTCCACAAAAAAAC
This sequence comes from Dynastes maya, assembly GCA_029619315.2. Taxonomy (NCBI): domain Eukaryota; kingdom Metazoa; phylum Arthropoda; class Insecta; order Coleoptera; family Scarabaeidae; genus Dynastes; species Dynastes maya. The sequence goes on from JAROYE020000213.1 coordinate 4,379, forward strand.
CGTAACAATCCCAAGACTAGAATTAGCGTGCACTTATGTTGTCACGTCTCGTAAATAAGTTCAAAGAGCACTAACTTTAAATGAAAAATTTTTTTTCTGGTGTGACTCACAAATTGTTATGCTGGCTTCAAACACAACCACATCTACTACAACCTTTGTTGGGGAATCGTGCTCTGAAATCCAAACAATCACCAATATAAGCAATTGGAAAATGTAAACACAAAAAAAAAATCCTGCGATCTAGCACACGTGGGGTATATCCTGATGTCTAATAAACCAAAATTATGGGGGATGGGGCCACCTGTTATCCTTTTAAAGAAAAATTGGCCAAATTTTTCTTCTTCGAAGGGTACTGCAGAAATACCCAAATTAAAACGACAAAACAATTTTCACTACAATTAAACACCCTTATCTTTATTTTTAGAAATTTTTTAATTTTAAAAAACTACAAAAGGGGAGTCGCTACGCTTGAGATTTATAGCAAAATTTGAAAAAAATTTACACCAACGCATGTGGGCCCTTTTAAAAGTTGCGAATTAGAAAATGTATGAAAAAACTTGTTAAAATTTTCAATTGAAAGTTTTCCGAAGAAAACAATTTGTTTAAAATCAAAAGGGGAAACTCAAACACAAACTAAGGGACTAACTCCCTTTTTGATTTTGTGACTTATTAAGATAGGGGGTAGACTAAACATTTAAATTTTGATTAACTTCAAAATCCTTTGCTCCCAAGTGGGAAACATAAATTGACCAAATGATTCTCACTCATGAACCAAAAGATTATTCATTGTGGGGCCTCTTTTTGCTGGCCACCATACCCAAAATTATTGGCCTACTTCAGGATGAATGCGCAAAAGGGATTACTAAAAATTTTGTAAAAATGTTTTAAATTCAAACCTAAATCAATCACTTTCTATTATGGCAAACACCAAAAAAAGAGTTTTCAGCAAAGAAACCATTCTATGTTACTGGGGTTTTATTACGCAGCCCTTTTAATTTTAAAGATCGCAAGGGCGTGGGGGTAAAATTTAAAAAAATGCTATATTGCTTTTTATCTGTTTTTCAAGAAGGGTATGCACTTTAACTGGTTTGTACTTAACCCCAGAATCATTTATTTCTTCTTTGCGATTTTGCCCCAAAAAGAGGGAAAAACCCCCACACATTTTTCTCGACAAGGGGCTAATTTCATTGGGGGCTCAAAAAAAATTAAGGGGAAATTTATAACTTTATTTTAAAATTTAAACGAAAGATATTCAACTTAATGTGCCCGAAAAATCCATGGATTTTATACCACCAAACGCTCCACACTTTTGGGGGTTTGGGAATCTGGTGAAAAAAAAGAAATAATTAAAACAAAAGGGGTTAGGGTAAATTTAAAATTAACTTTTGAAGAATTTTTTTAACTGTTTTGTGCAAATAGAAGCAAAACTAAAATTTACGACCGCTCCCCTCCATTTTCCCTATCCGAATGATCTTTAAACCATTGCACCATCCATTTTTTTAAACGGGAAGCCGTTATTACCAACCAAATCCAAGTCTCAAGGGTATCCAGATGAATAATTGACGCGGTTCCCAGCTACTGCAACAGTTTAATCAAATTTCCCGGGACGGGTCAAACGAATATCTGTCATGTCTGCAACAAAGAAGAAAAAAGAAAGAAAAATCTGAAACTGAAATTGGATACTCCATTTTTAAATTAAAATGACCTTACCTCCCGTGCTTGGGTCACAGGGGAATTTTGGACGTTCATCTGGTCCTGATGACATCGTCAGAGTTGCAGCGTGAAGACTGCAAAGGGAGTCCCAAAGCGTCCCAAACCCAAGATATTCCTCTTCCGGTCCCCAAAACGAAACGAAGTTAACCAGTGAACTTGTGTAAAACAATTGTGCAAAACTTACCCAAGATTTTTATGTAAAAAAATACCGTTACATACATTTTTATTAATTTTATATTGAACTCTTTTTAAAAATAGCTCAAAGGGGGGGGTTTTTTTTAAATTTATTATGTTAGTTTTTTTGTCCGTTATTTACGTAAGTTTTGTTTATTATTTTTTTTATTCTAAGTTGGGTATATTTTTCACGGGAAATGTAAAGGTAACTGCAAATTTCCCACGAGGGGCAAGCAGTACAACAAGTGTAAAATAGACAGCTAACCTCAATGTTGTTTGTAAACACGTACCTAAGTTATAATAAAAAATTGTAAAACCCCAAAAAAAAACGTTCGTTGTCGTAACAAAAATTATTATTATTAAAATGCTCAAATTTTCAATCTAAAAATTCTGGCGATTAGATCATTGATAACACTGGACAAAAAATTTTAGTTTATTTGTTTTATCTTTTTTTAAAAGTATTTTTTGTTAATTTTTGGACGCTGAATAAAAAAGACAAGAAAATTAAAAATTTTCAGTTTTAAGAAAAAGTTTTTTTTTTTTTTTTTAAAAAAAATAAAAAAATAAATATTTTACACTTTTTGATCACTAAAAACGCCGTCTTTTGCTATTCTTTTTTGAATTGTTTCGGAGCTCTCTAAGAGTTCACAGTATCGGGAAGCATGAAAGCATTCCCAAATTTTTTGGCCCTTTTCTCCCTTGTTTATATATCCTGATGGAAACGTTGTCTTGCTCTCATAGAACGGGGTTTTTGGACGTAAAAAAACAGCTAAAAAAGCCCTTTTTAGGATTAAAAAACCCTGTTTTAGGGCAAAAAACTGTGATTTTGGCATGTTAGGCAAAAACTTTTAAAAAAACGGTAAACAAAAAAAACATTTTTTTTTTTTAAAAAAAACTGAATAAGAAACGAATTAATTAATTTTTGGTACATTTTTTAGCCATAAAAAGGGGAAAAAAAAATACAAATTTTAAAATAAAACTAAAAATTTTGACATTTGGGTTTAAAAAAATAAAAAAATTTTAAAATCGCCCTGCCCTGTCCCAAATTTTGCTTTTCGTAGCACACAAAATGTTTTTTCAAGTTTTCGTTTAAATTTTTTTCTTCGGTGGGAAAAACGCAGTTTGTACGAAAAATGAACTTTTTAACGTCACACGAGGTTGTAGGAAAAAACTTAAATATGGACCATCAGCTTGGTATGGGGGTCTTCATGCTTCGCCACTGAGCAGCTCAGAAAACACTTTAACTGTTTTAAAACCCTGGATTTTTCGAAATCATTTGGGTTAAAAATTTGACAAAATTTTATTTTGCCAACTTTTCCTGGGGCATTCTTGAGAGCTGTTTCGGCATTTATTACGCTAGAATTTGAAAAAGGGAAAGGGCCGAATGTTTCAATTTTTTTGATGTTATCAATGGAAATTTAAAGCGACTGATGTATAAAAGATCGTTTTGACTTTTTGTTTGGGAAAAAGTATTCTTGCGTTTGCTCAATCATTTTAGCTGAATCTTTGTCAAAATATTATAACCTAAAACATAAAGCGTTAAAAAAAAACAACTTTTTTAAAAATTTCCTAAAAATGTTTTACTGATTTTATTTTCGAAATTATTACTAAAAAAAACTACCCCCCCTTAACCAAATTCCCCAACTGTTAAACGGTTCGGGGGGAAAAGGGAATCTGGCAGATTTTCTTTATACACTGCCCCCGCAGGGGGGCTTTTAAAAAATCTTTTGGTATTTGAAATTAACCATTAACATTAGCATATTGATTTCTTAAAATTCACAAACCCAAATTGGTCCATGTGAAAAACATTTAAAATGATTAAGTTTTTTATAAAAAATTTCAAATTTGTCCCACATTTGGCATATAAGAAGCCCCACCCGTGCTAAAAGCTGACTTTTGTATTTAATACCATCTGTTGGCCAAAAAATATTTAAAAATACGAGAGTTGCCTTTAATTTAAAATATCTACATTAAATTTTACAGTATTATTAAAGTAAGTTTTTTGCATAATATATTTTCCCCTAAAGTTTGGGTTCCGAATCTTGCCATTTTATTGCAATTTTGTTTTTTTAAGTTGCTTTGTAGCCAGTAAATACGGTTTTCCGGGTGTTTCAAAACCAAAGCTTTACCCAATCTATTTGCCTAAAAGACCTTTAGAGTCAGTCTCTCATCTATAGATATCCAAATATCGTTTTCCCAACTTCTTCGCAAAATTATTAAATAGTTTTAAAAAAATTAAAAAAAAATATTATAGGTGAAAAAAAATCTTAATGAACTAAAGTATGAAAATGCTTTTTAAAAATTTTTATTTATTTATAATTACCTCTTGTGACATTTTTTGTTACATTTTTTTTTAAAGGTTTTCACGCTTGCCACATTTTTGTGCGATTTAGTGAAAAATTTGCAGTTTTTTGAATAGTTTAATCTGTCCGAGGAATTTTTTGCAGACATAAACTCGCAAAAATCTCGATTAAAAACCGTCGATTTTTTTAAATTTTTGGTGCTATTAACATTTGGTTCCTAAAACGGTTTCCAAATTTGCTGTGTCCAGACAGTACATTTTTGCTCAAAATGATTTTTTTTTTTGCAAGTTAACTGCAATAATATTTTGAAGCAAGTTAGGAAGAAAAAAAAAAAACGTCCTTTACCATTTTTCCGCACGCTTTACAAACAACTCTTCCTGTTGCTTGGATTAAATTTAAAAGACTAGGCCCCATAGCCTTCAGCCTTTTTTTGAACTTTATCGCTAGGTGATTCCTTGGATTTTGGCATTGTTTAGAGGAAATCAAATACACAGTAGAAAAAACAAGCACAAACCACAAAAAACTACCGAAAAATTCGTTGAAGCTACGATAAAAAATGAAAATTCAAAGTAGTCTTTCACTATATACTGTTCGTCAAAGTCCACCTCGCTATAGGAACACACCATATACCTCCGAGAAACTTAAGAGAAAAAATAAAAAATCAAAACGCAATATCAGATGTCCATTTTTAAAACTATGAATGGGCATCGTTATTCTTAATCACGTTAACGGGGAAGAAATTTGCTTATAGGGTTTTTAAATTACGGGGTAACAACCGATAGGATTCCCGTAAAAAAAAAAAGTGGGTGCGGTAATAACCCCGAAGCTAAGCCGATAATTAGGATATATCTTCAATGGGGAAATTAATTTTAGGGCCCAAGAAATCCAAACTTTGCCCCTACACAATAACGGGAAAAAACCCTCGTTGATTAGTTTTTACATTTTAGCGTAAAACAAAAAATTTCTTTAAAGAAAAAATTCAGCTGTGTAAAAACCTATTTTTTTAAAATTTAAAAAAAAAAAAACGTTTAGCCCAAAATAAATATTTTTTAGGAAAAAAATGGAAAAACCACGATTTGGCTTTTAAAAGCCCAAATAGGCAACTAGACAAAATAAACATGCTAGTCGCTTTGATTTGTCGAAAACAAAGATTTTGTTTTTTTTTAAATTTGCCTTAAATCAAACAAAGGGGCATTTTGCCAAAATCCCGTTCTACCCCAAACACAGTTCCGCGTTTCCGGGAAAAAAAGTAAAAAAAAGAATCGTAATTGTCAGTTTTTTTATTTCCAAAAGAAATAAGTGACCACGAGGCAAAAGAATTTCCAAGCTTTTTTTTAAATATTGTTAAGTGCTGTAAAATTTTCGTCTTTGAAAATATTTCAATCGGGGCCCCAACAAAAATCCCTTCCCTTTAATTTTTTGCTTCACTTGGGGAAATTTCTGACGCAGTTACTAAAAAGCTGGCCCTCTCTTTTCATGCCTTAAAAAAGTTTTTCTTAGGCCCATTTGATTGCTAGGGGCAATAAACTTTTTGGGTCTACCAGGCATTGTGACTTTTTTTGACCGGGCTCTAATGTTTGTCCAACAGGCCGTCTTGTCTTTTGTAATGAATCCTTTGCCCCACTCTCCCATTCACACAAAAACAGCAAAAAATTGGTAAACCTACTGCAACCCAATAAAAGTGCAACAACCTTTTAATTTCCCACACATTTGCCCTTGGTGCTCATCGTTTTTTTGTTTTCAATAGGTTCTTCATATTTCGATGATTTTCTTATGCAACGGCTATCTAACGGATAGCGGGAGAATATTTCCAAATATGCAAAGGTACTGCCTTTAAACTGAAGTTGAATGTCTGAAACATTCACCATTCCCTGGGTTTAGTTTATATTTAAAGGGGGCCAATAACCCCTAATTTTTGCAGAAAACCTAATTATTTTTTCCCAATCAAAAAAAAGGTCTAGGCCTTTATAGCGATTACGAAAAAAAATACCGAAACACGTCTTGTAATAGATTCCACTGCCCATCTTGATCCTAGTAACTCGCCCTTTCTTTTTGGAAGTTTTGATCTCTCACGAGAGTTTAAAATTTTGTTGGGTTTTTTGTGCGGTTTCCCGGGTTTTACGTGCTTTGGTGAAATCGGATCTTGATGGCATATCTTCTTTCACACTTTCGAACATCTTACAATGTCAACTATTCGATTAGACTCCTAACTTTGACTATTAACAAAAAAAGGTTCTAGATTTTTTTGAGAAGATTCGAGAAATTTTTATTTAATTCATAATATTCGCGATAGTGGGGGTTTGCCATTTGTTTGTAAAAGGGGCTGTTTCAGTACAAGGCGGACTTGCGGTTACAGGTTTTTAAAATATAGGGCCATACATCCGTATCTCTAAAAATTGAACAATATTAAAAAATGAGTTTTTTTTCGGTTTTAGCCACCAAAAATAGTAAGATTTAGTGATTCTATTTTTTGATACATTTTGGGTGTTGTCCAGTGTAATTATTACACCAAAACTAAGTTTTTTTGTAAAAAAAGGGAGTGGAATCTTTTGTAATAACAATATTTCTATTGTCCCGGAATTCTTTAAACGTTTTAGTAAATTGATGGGGATTCATTTCGGAATCACATTTTAAGAAACGAAGACCCCGCACTATATTAAAAATAAAAATCGAGACATCGAGGGATGCAGCGAATTTTTATGTATAAATTTTTCATACGGGCGCCCCGACAAATTCAAAATTTTAATTTCATAATCTACGGCGTCAAAAGCGTGGCAAAACGAAAAGGGTTGCGGCCGAACGTCGGACGATAAATTAAAGGGTAATACTTCAAAAGGTCCGTGCGCCCCCCCCATCCTATTTTTATTTTTTTTGTTCCCCCCTGGGGGACGATGGAGTGATTAAAAAGTATCTCGGGTTTGTTCGGAATTTTCAATTTACAATTTAAATCTTATAAAATTAAATTGGTTTGAAAAACGCACCAATATTAATTAGATGATTTTTGGAGCGTGTTCTTTAAAATTTCATAACTTTGAAATAAAACGGTCATGTTTTAGTTTTTAAAGTAAAACAAAGGTAACCAAAAATGAGGTTTGTAGGCGTTGGGCAATTTTTAAAAAAAATATTCCAAAAACTGTACGAACTTTTTTTTAAAATATCGCCGACTAAAATATAATAATGAAAAATGGGTATTTAAATACTTTAACCGGGAATATCTTTTGTATATGTGGTGAGCGCCGAACGCGGTTTAAAAATGATCCCTGATTCAAAGTTAAAAAAATCAAAGCTCTAAGTACACTCTTTCGAAAAGTCTAGATTGTGTGAGAGTGCTGGATCTTATTTTTGGTTTTACCACTATTCTTTCGGAAGGAAATCAATTTTGACCTACATCAGATCACCCGCGGGAAAAAAACAGATTTAAGACTTTCGACATACGTAATTTGCTTTAACATATCAAAACTGAATAAATAGCAGAGTACGTACGATGGGACAAAAAATTAACTTCGACATGACAAACAGTAGGTAGCTCGGGAATATACAAAGCTCATTTTCGGACAAATTTACTGCGTACCCACCAGGTTACCTTTGTGCCATTGTACACGCAAAAATGTTTCTTGCATCAAGAAAATTTTTCTGGCAAAAACAAATCCCTATTAAGGAAATTCCTATTTCAAAACTATAAAAATGTTTTATAAGAAAAATTTTCTTAAAATTTTTTTTGTATTAAATAAATTTTTTCTTGGAGTTGAAAAACAAAAAAAACCCAAAACAGAAAAATTTTCTTCCAATCTAAGTTTAGAAAATTTCATATTACATTAACCGGTATCTTTTTTAAAAAGTTTTTTGAAAAAAAGTACGTTAAAGGTTATATCATCGTAGGGTAAATATGGGATCTTATTCCCCGTTTCTGTCGCTCTTTTAGGACGACATGGCTACTTCTTTGCCCCGGGGACGTCTGCAAATATTTTATACGGTTTTTTTAAGATTGGACTTAAATTGAGAGTTTAACGCAATGTGGGCAGTACGAAGCGTTTTGCTTTTCTCTTTCACATTGTTTTTGCCGAAATATTCCATCAATCCCTGAGCTAATATCAACTATCTTGGATTGTTTGGGACTTTTTTTATGTTATTGACATTAAAATTCTTTTGTTTTAACATTATTCTTGATAAACCCACCTTTCCTTTTTAAAAAAACAAGCAAAAGAGAATGATTTACTGATTATTTTTGGATATTCGTACCGTTTTTAAAAAAGTAAGTGCAATTAAATGTGGATAAAAATATACATTTAAAGAAAACTATGTAAAAAAACGCTTTATTTTTGAAAAGAACTATTGATTATGAACATACCTTAAAGTTTTTGCATTAAAAACCCTTTATTTTTAAAGAAATATCGTTTTACTTACGGCCATTTATTTACAAACAATCCCTGTCTTCAAATTTTTTTGAAGATTTTTTTTGACTCAAATTAAGAAATGCTTAAACAAAGAAATACAATTTTTTCATTACAGTGTATACTTTCTTAGCGGAGAAAAAAAAACTAAAAAATATTTCTTTTGATTTAAAACATAATTGTATTGTGGATAATTTAAACGGTATTCTCTTGAATGAGCGGACAGTTTTTACACAAAAAACGTTTTTCTGCGTGTAAGCATGTAAAAAATGTTGTTGTTTTTTTGGTTGTGATTTGTATTTATAAAATTTTTATAAAACTCATATCGTCGTAGAATTTTACATAAATCTTAAAATTTCAAAAATTAAAAAAGTCTAGCCAAATGCTTAATTTTTTCATGTTCCCAAAAATTGGGGCATCCTTCGATGATTGTGCTTTCCCCTAAAAAAATTACTTTACACTTTGTGTTTCGTTTTGACCAAATTTTGATAAAGGGGTTCGAAAACAGCAAAGCTTTTAAGTGATCTTCAACAACAGAAAATTAAGTATGGGATGATCAGTCAATGAAGACCTGAGAATCTTAAAAAATTGCGGTCCTTTTAAAATTTGAAAAAGTATTGGGTGACTTTGTTTTTAAAAAAAAGAATTAATAATTAAATCATTAAAATGCTAGTATTTTAATAAAAAATACAGGTTTTTCAAAAATTTTGTGAATAAATTAAGAAATATAAAAAAATTTAAAGTTTTAAATTTTAATTTTATAAAACAATAGTTGTATGTACGTACTTCACAGTAAAGATTATTTGTAAATTTTATATTAAAATTTTTGAAGTAAAGGGAAAGAATAAATTTTTTTTTGGGCCCAAAAAAGGCAATTCTATTGTGACATAAAAATTCATTAGAGGAGTACTATTCAAACGAAAATACACCTTAAAAATATTGATTATTTTTCAAAAATATTTGTTTTTAACTTTGTTAAAATTTTTTTTCAAAGGCAATTTATTGGGGAGG
>JAROYE020000214.1:0-13908 GCA_029619315.2 Dynastes maya
AAATTTTCCCCCTTTTGGATAGATTCCTTTTACGGGAAACCTTGAAACACGGGGGAAAATTTTGATCGTAATTGCATAGGGGTTGGGCAGCTTCCAGGGGGAACGTATTTACCCCAAAAAAAACCGAAAAAATTCTTTAAAGATCATGTTTGGGGATTTTTTCACCCCCTTAACATAAAAAAAAAGTCATAAAAAATTTGCCATTGGGAATACTGGTTTTTTAAAATTAAATTTATGAGGGTTTCCCTTTTCCCAAATGTTTTCTCTTTCCCAAACCTTTTTCACATTCAAAGGGGGAAACCCGAAACTACTTTTTTTTAAAAATTACCTTTCTAAAATATTAAACATCCTTTAGCGCGTCTCGGGTATCTTGTTTAGGGAACACGGCTCTGACTCAAACCCCCTTACGATTTTCCCCTTCCCCGGGCTCAAAAACGAACCCTTTAAATTTATTTTTTGGGGACTTTAAATTCTTTTTAATGCACGTTTTTACCCAAAAAGGGTTATTTTGCTGGGCCATTTTTAGCAATTTCTGCAGGAAACACGATATAAAAATTTTAAGAAAAAATTCAAGATTTGATACCCCCCCCCGTGGTGGGTGTTTGAAGGGTTTTTCGGTGTTGTTTCGCATATTTTTAATTTTTAATTTTTAAAATTAAACCACTTATGAAGGGTTCGTTTTATTTCACGTTGGGGAAAACTTTTGGGTTTTCGCTTTAATTTTTGCACAAATTTTCCCCAAAATTTTGGAGATATGAAAAATTTTTTGAAAATTGGGAATGGCTTTTAACCAATAGTTTACAAACTATCCCTTTTTAGAAAAACCCCCCACATAAGAAAGTCAAAATGAATTTTGTTCGTGTTCTAATTGTGCCCAGGGGACATACAACTTGCACAATGCGAGATGTTTCCTTCTGCTTTTAAATTTCTTCAATTCTCAAAAAATTTTTTTTTTGTTTTTAAAGTTCGAGAGAAAAGGAAATAGCATTTCTCAGCATGTTCGGGTCGTTTAGAAACCCCCTTCAGAAAAAAGGGTAAAGCTACATAAAACCCCAAACCCAAAAAAACTTATTTTCAACTTTTAATTTCTTTTTCCTCAAAAAGTTTTTCGCCCAAACTAGAAAAACGGTTTTTTAATTTAGAATTGTTTTGGTTTGTAGATTCTCCCCCCAAAAATTGGGCCAACTACGCTTAATAATTGGGTTTTTCTCGGGGTTTCTTTTAGACATGGAAAATTATGTTTAAATGTGATTTCAACTTTAATTTTTTTAAAACAACTACTGAAAGGGGGGTTGCTCGGGTTTCGGGGAAATGTTTTTGTCGGGCTTTTTGGAAACCTTTAAATTTCCCAAATTGTCCCCAATACCCCCTTGGTTTGAAGACAAACCAAACCTTAATGGAAATCACCCCCCCCCTTTTTTTTATAGTTTAAAAATTTTAAAACAGCAAAATTTGCAAATTTCCCTTTTTCAAAATTTTTAAATAGCAAATTTGTATACTAGTTTTTTTCCCAAAAAAAAACACCTCATTTTGTCACACCCGAAAAAAAAAATAATCAAAAAAAATTTGCTAATATAGCTCATTGTAAATGATGGAAAAACCCAAGGAAAGGGGGAAAAGTCTAGAAAACCGGACATTTTCTGCTTCGGGGTTTTAAAATCGCAAATTTTCCCAAAAACAAAGCATGTAGTGTATCTCCCCGGCGCCCATCTAGAAACCAAGGGAGATAAAAAGCCACCCCGTCAAAAAACCTAATTTTAAAGTGGGCAGATACCGTAAGACTAGGGTGCTGCCATCCAGGTTTGGGAACCCAAAAATTTTGTTTTGGGGGTAGCCCTGACGTCTTACCCGGTTTAAACCCCAAGGATTTTGGGTAGTAACAAAGTCCGGGGGGAAGGGCTCTATTTACCACAAAAAGACTCTTCGATTACGAAAATTTTAGCTTACAAACCCCGGGGGTTTGGCCCACCCGCCCAAAACCCCAAAATAAAAAAAGTAAAAAAAAAATGGTTCCTGTTGGCAAAAATATCTTTATAGATTATTCCCACCCAAAGATTTTATTGCAGTTTTGGCTAAAGTGGAAACTTTAACCCCAAATGAAAAGGGCCTACATGCCAAAAGTTTTGGGGTTTTCCAAAAATTTTTCAATTGTCGAATCAATTTTTGAAAAATAATTGCAAGGGGTTTTTTTTACCCCCCTTTTTTTTCCAAAAAGGTTTTTTTAAGGTAAAAAACGGTAAAAAGGAGGGTTTTCACATAATTTCAGAATTTTGTATTTCGAAAAAAGCATTAAAAAATTGAAAAAAAAGGTAGGGTTTGCAAAAAGGAAACCTTTTTAGAGAAAAACCTGCTGAGATTAACATTTTAACCTTCATTAAAAGAAGGAACTAAAAGGGGCCCCCAGGGGTTTCTTTCCCAAGGGAATAAAAACAGAACGTCAGGAGGCAAAAGTTCCGGGGGTGAAAACCTTGGGCTCTATACTGAATAAAAATTTCGTTCTAAAAAAAATGCCCGACAAATTAAAGAGGGGGGTTAATGACAAAACCCAGAAACATTGGGGAAAAACTGAGGACCCAACCCAAAACATGATATACTGGCTTTTCATACGGTGGAAAGGCCCCCGGGAAACCTTTTTCCTGCGGGTTTTGGGGCCCTAAGAACACAGAAGATGCGAAAACCAATTCTTTTTCGGGAAAAAAGAAAAACTGGCTTTTTTTTGTTCATGTTTTTTTAAAACTGGACCCCCATTAAAACCACTTCCCCAAACAGTGTAGGGGGAACCGCAAAACCCCTAACTCCTCTTGGGGTTCCTAACAAGGGAGAAGCCAAAGGTATCATACTGAAAAAACCTAGGTTAAAACCGGGAGGGGAAAACCCAAGGGTGGGGCACACCCAACAAAAAACAAGTCAAACCCATTTTTGGAAGGGGTAGCACGAAACCAATCCCGGGATCCATGAAAAACCAAAAGTGGGGGGAATTTTGGGAAAGGGGGGAAGGGGAAAACCAAAACCCCCAAATCGGGTTACACAAAATGGGGCAAAAACGGGTATTTTTCCACGTTTGGTGGGTAAACAAAAACCGGGAACCAAAGGTATTGCACACTGGGCGATACACCACGGTTTTTCAAACGAAAATTTTTTGGGCTTTTGGCCAAACCCGGGGCGCGTGGGAGATCGGTTTTTCGAACCCACGGGGGGGGGCAAATTTTGCATTCTTTTCTGACGCTCTCAGGCAGTTTTAAAAGGCACTAGCATTTATCATTTTGGGCCCCCCCAAACTGATAGGGGATGGCCTGCAAAATTTAAATGGTTCGCCCTTAAACCAGAAAGGGTTCCCTTGGTGTGGGGTCCCAAGGACACAAGGGTATACCCGGGAAAATGAATTTCCCAGCCCGGGTAGGGGGAAGAAAGTTAAAAAATGAACACAAGAGGGGGATCTACAAAGTTTAAACCCCTTATGAAAGACTTTTTTAATGAAAAAGGAGAAAACGTTTTCTCATATTATTTTGAAAAACGACCCCCAAAGTAAAACGCAGGTTTTCGCAAATAAAAGTGAAAATTTGGTTTCAAACCATTGGAGAAAAGTTTAAAACTGCATGGGCTTTTTAAATTTGATCGGGGGGAACCTAACCTGTTTAAGAAAAAACGAAACCAAAGCGGGAAAATTTTAATAAAATAGGCCCATTGCGCCGCAGTGTTAAGGATGAAAAGCCCAAAACCCTATTTAAGGGAAAACAATCAAAAATCATTATGAGCAGGCCACAAAAATGAGTAATTCCGGGATTACGTTATTTTGCTTCGCAAATTTTTATATAAAACAGCTTACATGGCAAACTATATAAAAGTTCAAAAATAGTTTTTAAAAATGGGGGGGGGGAAAAAATAAAAAATCCCCGAAAATAAATTCCAAATAAATACCCTCCCCGCTTTAGGATTTATTGATTATAGGGTTTAATAGGACTTACTTTCGTCCCCAGTCAACATTTTGGGCGCCCCGGGAAATTTTTCCCAAACCCCCTCCCCAAAATTTAAAAAGGCGAAAATTTTTTCCTCCATTTCCCTCTGTCGTTTTTTTCGTCCCCCTTGTTAAATGGCCCGATAAAAAGAGGCGTTTAAAATTTCTGCAAAAAATTCGAAAGTTCCCCAAGCGATCGCCAATCCCAAGACGGCCCGGGTGAAGGGAAAGAAAAAAAAACCCGAAACGGGGATAAAAAAATTTATAGTGTCTTTGATTTCCAGAAAAAATTTTTTTTTCCTCGGTTTGCGGGGTTTTCCGGCTTTTGGGGTCAAAAAAAAAAAGGGAAAAAGTTTTTTCCCGCAGATTCCCGCAATCCCGGTTTTCAAATTTCCCTTATCGAAAAATTTAATCTTTTCGAATAGAAACTTTTGGAATTGATTTAAAAGGGATTCAATGTTTAGAAAAGCGCATGGGGAAATTGTATTTTTAAAATTTTTTGGGATATTAAGAAAAACCTTTAATGTTTTTAAAGATTGAAATAGGGGAAAATAAACCCTTTTCAAAATTTTTAAGAAAAAAGTCTCTTTCGCATTCTATGTACTACAAAAAACAAAAACTCTGCAAATTTTATTCAAATTTACTAAAAAAAAATTCTAGAACAGCTTCTCGGGCCCCGTTCCCGGAAAAAAAAGGGGTTTTGTTAAAATTTAAAAAAATTTTAAGAAATTTTAAATTTTGGGTTTGGGGTTTTAAAAAATTAATTTCGATTCCCATTTGTAAAATTTTTAATAAATTTATAAACATGTTTTGTTTGTTTGATAAAAATTTCCCAAAATACTAAATTCAACTAATTTGGGAGTCGCCACCCCCTTAAAACATTTTTAAATTTTTTTAAGATATTGGCCCTTAAAAACACAAAAATCTCAAAATTTTAAAAAACTACACCGGAAAAAATTTTGGGGGCATAAAACCCAATATTTTTTAAAATTTTAAGAAAAATTTAAAGGCAAAGGGAATTAAAAACCCCTTTTTTTAAATTTCTAAAAAAACATAGTAGTTGCCTTAAAAAAAAAATTAAAAGTTTTTTTTAAAGATAAAGCGTTAGGTGGGGGACAACCCCACTTTATCTAAAAAAACAACAATTTGGTAGTTCAAAACAAAAAAAGGGTTTTAAGGCAAATTTGAGATATTTTCAAAAATAAAATATAAAATTTTTAAGGGGGAAAAACTACAAGTTTGGGTTAAAAATTTTCTTGCCCCCCTTAAACAAAAAAAATTTGGGACTTACAAAAAATGTGTTGGTTTTTTTGAATCCTTGGAATTTTTCCTTTTTTAAACCCTTTGTTTTTTTTCCTTTTTTATGTTAATGTTTCCAATTTTTTTTTGAAATTTTAAATCCCACCAAGGCCGTTTTTCTTAGCCTTTTCCCATTTATTTTTCCTGGTTTTTTTCTTCAAGGGTTTTCTTTTTTTTTTTTAAAACAGTTTTAAAAACACAATATTTTTTAATATTGTTTTTAAAATTTGGGTTTCTACATAAAGGATTCCCAAAAAAGTGTTTTTTGGGGTTCAAAAAATGTTTTCTATCTGTCACTCGGTTGGCCGGGAAATGCCAACTAACGATTTGATACTTTTTGTGGTTGGCCTAACGTGTCATTTCCGATTTTTTAGATGACTTTGTGAACTTTGACTACTGGTTTCCCAAAAATCCGTTTTTTTTTGGCATAAATTTTTGTGTGATTTTTACAAAAAAAATTTTTTTCAAGAAAGAAAATTATTGAAAAAAACTTGTGACTTGTTTTATCCTCTTTAAAGTAATTTTAATGGAACCCTTTTTTAATTTTAAGAAAAAAAAAAAATTTAAATAAACCAGGAAAGTTTTTTTTACATAAAGGGGAAAAAATTTGACTTTTCTTGAAAAAAATCAGTCTCATTTTTTGGTTTAAAATAAAATTTCCCTTTTAGGGTTAAAAAAATCAATTTAAAATCCAGGACGGGAAAAATTTTTCCCTTCCAAGCAAATCTTTTTTTCAAAAGGGAAAAAAAAACCCAAAAAGCAAAAAAAAAAATTGGGGGGGGCCAAAAAGGGAATGAGCAAATGAAAAATTTTTTTTAAAAGGGTTACATTTTAAAATTTAAATTTTTCGGGTAATAATTTTAATTAAATGGGGAATTTCTTTATATGGGTTTAAAAATTAATGAATTAATAAATTTAAATTTATTTTTTCCTTTTATTTTTATTATTTTTTTTATATTTTAAAAACTATAGTTTAAATTACCCCCCGGGGGAAAAATAGTAATAAAAAAAAAGCAAATAAAACCTTAAAACCCGGTTACCTTTTGAAAATTTTATAAAAGTTTAACGTTAAAGGTTTATATCATTGTTTTGGCAAAAGTAATGGTTACCCGTTTTTTTTTTTCCGTCGCTACTGTCTGGGACGGCAAAATTAAAAACTACGGGGCACTAGGTGGCCCCGGGAATATTTAGTTTTTTGGGTTTTTTACAAATTAATCCCTAAACTTGAAAATGTAAGGGAAATATACCCCAGGAGCAAATACTTTTAATGTTTTCCCTCCTTAAATTATTGTTTTTTGCCGGTGGGGGTTTCCAAATCAAACAGGAGGAAAATTTTTTTTAAAGGGGGGGTTTCCCGTTTCCGGGAAACCCTTTTTTCCCTTTGTTACTTTACATTAAGTTCTTTTGTTTCAAACTTTACTGTAGTTTAACCTCGATTTTACCCCCTTTTACCCTTTTTTTAAATAAATTAACAATGTAAATAAATTTTACTGCTTTTTTTACGGTTTTGTCTTACCTTTTTTTAAAAAAGGTAAAACGAAATTTAATAATGGGGCTTTTATAAAAAAATTTTTTGCGTTTAAAACGAATTCAAAATTTTAAAAAACCCTTTTATTTTAAAATGAAACATTGTTTTATAAAAAGTCCCTAAACCCCCTTTTTGGTTAAAAAAAATAAATTTCACTATCCTTAAAAAATATTTTTTGTTTTTGGGGGTTATAAGGGGCCATTTACTTATACAAAGAATCGCTTTCTTCAAATTTTTTAAAATTCAAGTTAACAAATGTCTTACAAAGTTTTATATTTTTCTTAAGCAAAGGGGAAAAATCACAAAAAAAGTATTTCTTTTGTTTTTAAAAGATTGTATTGCGGAAAATTTTTAAAACCCCCAATTTTTTGAGAAATTTAAACCCCCGGTTTTTCTTTGCGTGTAATAAAATTATCAAAATGCCAGAATTGGGGATAATAACTAAATAAAATTTGGGAATTCTGAAAAATACTTTAAATTACATTTTTATATTTAACAAATTTTTGGTATTAAAATTTAAAAAAAGTTAAAACTATATTGAAATAAATAGTTTTCTTTTATAAAAGCCCTTTTGTTTTTTGGGGCCACGAAAAATAAATTTTCCCAAAATATTGTAAATGAAACTCATTACGGGGTAATGTTCGAAAGGTATATTAAAGAGGGAAAATCTCAAAAAAAGTTATATTTCCTACCTTCCCCAAACCTTTTTTTTATATTCGTTTTTTGGGCATAAGAATTTGAAAAAAAAGCCCTGGAAACACTTTTATTTATAAATCCAAAATTTCATCGCTTATTTCAAACCCGACCCGTTTTTAATTACCTTTTTTTACAACCCCCCTTTTTTCCGGGAAATACGGGAACCTTGGCGCGCTTCCAAAAAGAGAAAAAAGAAAAAAGAAGGAAAACGTTTTTTAAGTCTCTCGGCAACCCTCCTATCCCTAAAAGGGGGGGTTAAAAAAAAGGAGAGAAAATTTCTTCAGCACTTCGACGGGGGGAGGAGGGGGGGATTTTTCCCTTTTTTTCCGTTTCCTTTTGTAAAAATTACTAGGAACTGAGGCAAAGTCGTGTTTTTGGTGTCGTCCGTTTCCCCTTTCCCCCGCCCCCACGCCCCTTGCTCAAAAAAATTTGGAAGGGTCCCCGGAAAAAATTGAAATACACAAAGTTGGTTTAGGGAAAAGAAAAGCCCCGGAAAAAAGAAAGATTTTCCCTGGTAATTTATTTTTTACTTTTCTCGTAAGAAAGAGATGAAAAAAGGGAAAAGAGTATTTTAAGTTGTTGGTTTTTTGAATTTATTGGGTTTTGGTTTTTTATGTGGAAATAGTTTGAAAAACCCTTTAATTTTCCTAAAAAACAAATTTTCCGGGAATTTTTGCACATATTATACGAGGGTTTAAAGGGGAAAAATTTGATTGGTTAGAGGATAACCATGTTGTAATGGGGGTTTTCCCCCAATTTTTTTTACAGCAAGAAATGGTTTCTTGCAAACAAAAAATCGGAAATTTTTTCAGTACTGTTTTTTAAGATTGTGGGTTAAAAATTGGGGAGTTGAACAGCAATGTGGGCATAGCGAAAACGGTTTTTGCTTTTCTCTTTTCACATTGTTTTTTGGGGGGGGGAATGATCCATCAAAACCCGACCCTTTTTAAACAACATTTCTTTGGGTTTTTGCTTTTAAACACTTTTTTTATGGGGTACTTCTATTTTTAAAATTTACTTTTTGTTTAACATTATTCTGAGATAAAACCAAAAACCCTTTGCCTTTTAAAAAACCCCAAACAAGGGGGAATAATTTCGTTTTGTCGGGTATGTTGCACGGGTTTTAAAAGGGTAAAAGGGGAATTAAAAAATGTGGTATAAAAAAAGGGCACTTCAAAAAATTCTGAGTAATAAATGCCCTTTTTTTTTAAGAAAAAGAAACCTTTTTGATTTATGAACAATTTCCCCAAACGCCTTTTTTGGAATTAAGAAAAAAATTTACTATTCCCTTTGGGGGAAAAAATGGTTTTTTGTGTTATTCGGGCACCAATTGTACCTTTAAAATCCGTTTTTCCCCAAATTTTCTACAAGATTTTTCTTGGGAATTTAAGTCAACAAATTTTCTTAAAACAAGAAAAAAACAATTATTTCAATTTCAAGTAATACCCCTTTGAAAGGGGAGAAAAAAAGTAAAGAAAATATTTCCTTTTTTTTTGAAAACAAAAATTTTATTGTGGAAAACTTAAAACAATAATTGGGGGTTGAATTAAGGGGGACAGCTTTGATACAAGTAAACCCTTTCTCTGCTTAAAACGCTCCAATTCTCCCGTATGGTAATTTAACATATTTTTCCTGTAAGAAGCAGAAAAAAATTGTTAAAAAAACCCCTCTAAACAGTAGGGAAAGGGCCGGGTTTTAAAATCGATCTTTAAAATTTCGGGGGGTGGGTGCCGGGCTGGATTTTTTTTTTTTAAAGGGGCGGCCCATTTGGGGGGCCCCCTTTGGCCCATCAAGCCCGTTCAGGGCCCGCCAACCCCATTCGCTTTTAAAAAATCTTTTTTTGGGAAAAAAAAACTTTTCTTCCAAAAAATTTTTGTTTTTTTAGGGAAAAAGTAAAAAGTAAAATACCTTTTATTTACATACTTTTAAAAATTTAATAAAGTGTTTAATTAAGGTATATTATAATTTTGGGTACCTAAAAATTAAAAAAAAAAAAAAAAATCAATTTTATTTCGCTTTCTTAGAAGGTAAAACTTCACAATTTTAAGGGGGACACAAAATTTTCCCATTTTTTTCTTTATTTATTAGCTTTTTTTTAAGGCCCCCGTTTTTGCTAGTTTTAGTTGCCCAAAAAAAAGATAAGCAAATTTTCAAAAGGGAAAAAAAAAAAACCCGCTTTTTAAAGGGAAAAAATTTTTTTACAAAAAGGTATTCTTTAAAAAAAACAGCATAGGGAATGAAGAAGGAAAAAAAATTTTTTTGGGTTTTAATATATCTTTCCTGTTCGTTTTACAGGGTTTTTAACAATTGGGCGGGGGATGAAAACCCTAGCATATTGTCCGATAAAAAAGGGGTTTTTAAAATCTTTAATAAAAATTTTGGAAATTTTCTTTGTGTTTTGGGCCCCCGGTTTAAATTTTTTTAATTCAGTTTTAATTTTGATTAAAATTTGGACTTTTTTATTTTCAACAAAATTTTTAAAACAAAAGGTAGGATATAAAAGAAACCGAATAACGAAAATTTTTTTAAAAAATTAAATTTTCAAAAATTTTCAAAATGAACACCATTAACTTCGAATTTCCATTTAAATTACCTCCCCGGAAGGGGAATGCATTTTTTGGCTGTTAAACTTTCAAGTAATTAGCTAGACGGTTTCGGGTTTTTTTTGTTTCTCACGTTTTTTGGGTTTATTTTAAATTTCTGGGTTTTCGCCATAAACCTTTTTTCCTTTAGAAATCCCCCAAAAAAAGAATCGAGGGAATTAAAAATCTGGAGATCTCGCAGGCCATGCAATGGGGGGCCCTTATTTTTGGGCAACAATTCTGTCCCAAAAAAATTTTCCTGCAGCCAATTTCTACGGCCCCGGCATTATGAGCTGTTTGGTCTTAGCACAAAAAGGGAAATTTTCAACATTTTCCCTTTTAAGGGAAAATTTTTTTAAGCCTTCGCATTTAATTATTTTGGGTAAAAAATTGGCCCAATTAAACCCGGGAAATTTATTTAAATTTTGGTCCCCAAAAATTAACAAGAATTTACGGTTTGTGGGCCCCAAAATTTTAGGGAAATTTCAAAGAGGATTTTCGGGCTGCCCAAAAAAGCGTATTTTGGGAAAGTTTAAAAACAACATTCTTTGTTTTAAATTGGGGCAAATTTATCTGTCCATACTACTTTTGTAAAAAATTTGGGTTTTTCTATTTTTAATGCCCCCCATTCTAATTGCATAAATTTAAATCGAACGTTTTTCTTTGGGTATAAACGGTTCACTTTGTTGAATGGTATGGGCCCCAGAATATTCTCAGTAAGTACGAAAGTACCCGTACTGGGGGAAAATATTAAAAAGTTCTACCTTTAAATTTTTCCCGTGCTAAATTGATGGTCTTCGTAAAACAGCTTCCAAAAAACCCTTCTCAACACCCCTGGGGCTCCCAAAACCTTTTGGGGCCCCCTGCATTATTACCCAGTTGGGGTCAAAATATTTTTCTGTTTTTTCTTAACCAAGTATCCAGTCTTCCCAATTGTTTGTAAAAGGGCCCCCACGATTTGGAAACTTACTCGAAACTTCCCAAGGGGGTTTTTAAGCTTTTCCCTTACGAAGCCAAAAAAATTTATGGAATGTCGGCATATTCATTTTAAAAATAAAAAACCGTTTAAAAGCAAAACAAAAACCCAAAAACCTAAATTTTGAAAAAAAAAAGTACAAAAGGATGTAATGTTTTACTTTGGCACTTACAAAAATGACAAATAACCAAACAAAAATAATTTTGTCAATTTTCAAAAAACATTTTCTTGTTGTTTAGGTTTTTGTTTTTTTAATTTTTCCCCCAAAAAAAAAAAAATTCTAAATTCCCTTAAATTTAAATAATGGAAAATGTTTTTCGAATTTTGATTCCCTTTACCCAATTTTTTAAAAATTCCAAAAATTAAACCTAAAAATTGAAAGATTTAAACTACTTCTAATATTTCCCAAATTTTTTAAATTTGGGGACCCGGGGTAAACCAAAAGAGGATTTTTTTTAAATTTTTTATTTTAGGATTTTCGACTCAAAATTATGGGGGACAATATCGATACGGTCCATTTTTTTTTCCCCCCAAATTTCCGAAAAACCCCGGTAAATTTCCCAAATAATAAGTAAAAGGTATTGAAATTATTCTGAAAATTTTTTAAAAACTGAAAAAGTACTTGGGCTTGTTATTGCTTTTTGGGTTTAGTATTTCCCAAAGGGTTTTGGGGGGTTCCCGGATACAAAAATATAGGTTTCCCTTTTCCCCTTTAAAAAAAATTTAAATTCGCAGAGATGCCGTGGTCTTGAAAAATGGGTAAGGGGAAAGTTGGATGACCCCTTCTCTTGGTTTGGGAAAGGGGGTGTATTTAAACAAGGCGGGGCTCCCCATCCCACCTCAAGTCGCCAGGAAAAAAAGTTAAAAATAAAAAAAAGGTTTTAAAAAAAACCAAAAATTTTTTTAGAAAATGGGTTTTGGGAGGGTACTCTCAACATCCCGTGGTCACCTCATTTATCCCTCCTTGAAACATTTTTTTTTGGGGATTTTTTTGAAAACAAAAATGTTATTCTAAGGGTTTTTTTTCAAAATTTTGGGTACATCAGGGGAAAAAATTACGAAGATCGTCCCTCATTAATTACTTTCCGGGGGATACTAGAAGGTTTTGGTTAACTTTTGAACAAAGGGCGATAATATGTATCCGGGAAAAAAATGGAAACCCATTGAACACAAAATTTTGTTTTTTTGGGTTTTTCGCTTAAACAGGAGTAGTGCTAAGTTTTTTTGTATTTTTTTATTATTTATTAAAAAAGTTCCAAAAAAATTGTTTTTCATTTAAAAAACGAAAAAAGTTAATTTTTTTTGTTTTTCGTATTTTTATTTTGTAACCGTTTTCTCTATACGTACGAGGGATATATTTATTCTGATCGGTTTTTTTTCTGATAATATCATTTTTTATTTGGGGCTTTTAATAAAAATTTAAAATAAAAATCTTTTTGGTGCTTATTTCTTGGTAGTGGGTTACAAAGTCAAAAAAACGAAAAGGGGATAAATTTAAATGTACAAAACAGTGCCCAAAACTACAAATTTAAAATTCCCTCGGGCCGGGAAAAGAATGTCCAGAAAATTTGATATTTTTTAATTTAAAATGTTTAAACCCCCAAGACATCCCGGGAAATCCCCAACAGTTTTTTGGGATGATATTTAAATACTTAATAAAACATAATAGCTTTTTCCGTCTCTGCTTTGGCTAATCTTATAAATCAGATTTGGATATTGGGATTATTTTTTTCCCTTAATTGGGCGTGGAAACGAAGAAAAAGGGTTTTTTTATTTAAATTTGATTTACATACTTGACACATTTAAAAATGTAAAAGATATGGGGTTTGGGAAAATTTTTAAAAGATCTTTAACGGTTTCTGAAACAAACCCGTACCCAAAAGCCAGCTATTACTCTTATACATCTACGTTTTTTAAAGCGAATATTTTTTTGGGGGGAGATGAAAGCCCCAGTTAAAAATGGATATGAATACTAATTGAAACAGACCATAGTAAATACATTTTGAGAATTTTTAAAATGTCAATCTGGAACTTTAAAGAAGTATTAAATAAATTTTCGATTTACATTTTTTTTGGTTTAAAACACCGGGGCAGGGCTTTCCCGTGAGAATTCATCCAGATAAACACCTAGTTTTAACAGGGTTTTTTTTGGTGAAAACATTTTTCAAAAGGGCGTAATGTGGAAAAATTGTGTCGTGTTTTAGTTAAAATTTAAGGCCAAAAACTTATTTGCAGAAAACCAATCCCTTTGTGTTTATATTCATACCCTTTAGTCCTCATTTCTGAGATCAGTTAAAAATTTTTATTATTTAAATTAAACGGATTTGTATTTATTACGAAAAAGGGTAAAAATTTGTTTTCGTGATCACAATATTCTAAATCATTCCCTAGGGTTAAAATAAGCAGGGACCAAGGCAGATCCCTTTGGGTTTTTCTCCCTGGTTTAATAGCAAGAATATCTGAAAAAAAAGTTGAATTTACAAACTGCAAACTATCACTGAGGAAAGAGTAATAAAATTTTGATACTTTTTACTTGGGCAAATTAACTTTCGCTAGCTTTCTTGCTAGAATGGGAAAGGGTAATACTAAACAAAAGCCTTTTGGAGTCAAAAAAAGGTGACATAAATTTAAATTGGAAAAAAATTATTTGATGGCCAAAAGTGGGGGAAAACTTGCTTCTAAAGCCATATTTGGGAATCTGAAATAAAGGGTTTTATTTTAAAATAATTAGTTTTTTAAATCTTAAAAACTTTTTAAATATTTTTTGGAGAAACCAAAAGTTGGGGGGGTTTTAATTAGGGGGGGGGGGGGGGGGGGGGGGGGGGTTTGGGGGGTGGGCGATTGGGGGGGGGGGCTTTAAAAAAAAAATTTT
>JAROYE020000215.1:0-13697 GCA_029619315.2 Dynastes maya
CGTTAAATTATCGGGAACATCACATTTTTCTAAAATACTCTCCAGATCTGCATAAATAACAAAGGGCACCTTTTCCTTATGATTAAAATTTTTAAACGCGAGATGTGTTTGTTTAGGAAAAGTAATTTTACAATAGTTTAAATCTTTACAATAAAGCTCATGTTTTTTTAATAGTTCATCAGTTGAAAAATGATTTAGACATCTATGGCAAATATAAATTTTATGTTGCCTGTTTGATATTTGGTGTGATAGCAATTTTGATAAATCTTTTATATACATAAAGTGGTAATGAGTCACGTTTTCATTGCCACTATAATCGTTGTCGCTATGATCAGGTAGAAAACTTTCATTTTTCTCTAACAATAATAAATTTATTCTTTTTAAAGATGAAGATAGCTTACTTAGAGTTAGAGGTAATACGTTTCTTTTCCTCTCATCTAACACATAGACATTAATACAAAGGTTATTCATTTCCTCAAACTTTGCTATATCTTTTAATTTGATTGGAAATTTAATGTTGCGATATTTTAAAACTGAAGAAAAATGCGGGTAAGATGTTGTACGATTAGCGTGATGTTTTGCTGGATATAACGCAGCTGTCACCGCCCATAAGAAACAAAATTCATCATAATTTTGAACGTTTACGATAGCTTTTTTATTTTTTATATAACTTGGTAGATCAATAAATGCACTTCCACTAATTGGACAATACTTATTAATATTAACTTTTAGATGGATAATTTCTAGCAACCCCCACCCACTATCACGTTCTTGAAAATCTTCCAATTTAGCTAATATATTATTCATAATATAAGTTACGTAATGTTTTTTTTATATCGGTCCCCCGATCAAAAATTAAATTTTTTGTACTAAAATGTTTAAAATCTGTTTCCTCAGTTTGAGGGTTAACAAAATTTCCTGTAAAAGTAATATTAACTTTAATAGGCGAATTCGCTAATAGAGATCTAACCTTTTTTGCAAAACTCCTGTACGCTTTTTCTAAAAAAATTTTAGGATCTTTATATTTTAAATTTATTATAATACCTGTTCGAATACGTCTTTTAAAACAACTTTCCGTATCTCTCCAAACGATTCCATGCGCGTCGCAACGGTTATTTCTTACTATTTCCTTCTTTTTCCAGGTTAAAGACTCTTTATACTTCTATAATAACGCTAAATTTGCTTCAAATTGGTGAAGATTCTCTCTTGGCCCCAAATATCTTTGTTTTATCGATCGTTGAAGTAGTTTGATGCTTTTGTTGATAAGTTTTATAAAATTTTCAACTTCATCTAATGTACGTATAACATTCAACGCTTGATGAACTGTTCTTATGATTTTCGAACTATACAGACATAAAGTCATGTTAACTAGTCGCTGAGCGTGTGTGAATTATCGTAAGTTTTCCCAGCTTTTATACTATTATAACAGGGAGAAACTAACTGAGATAAAAATAAATACACCTAATTATATACGAGGTACAAGGTTAATAAAAGATTTGAAATAAGTTTAAGCATCATTTAATGAAACAGTATATACATAAATATATCGCAATAATTAGAAATAGAAACAAAAAAATTTAAAGGTTACATATTTAAAATGATCTTCTTCATGTATTATCTCCAGAAGAAGATATTCTATTACTATCCAGAAATTTGACGTCAGCAATTCCCTATCTAGATATAGATGTGGATCTTCGGGAACGAGGCCAACCGCTTGGCTTGAGCTTTCGAAAAATGCGGGTGTTACTCCCTGACGTAAAATAGCACTTGTAATTATTCCGTATCAAAGGAATATTTTGCCTATTGATATATGCTTCAAATGTTCGTTGTATTCTCTTGCCACTATGTGATAAGAGCATTTAGAGTTTTTAACTAAGTCGATGAAAAAGTATACACGATGCGACAATCCATTACTACACATAGGACGCCGCTAAAATCAAGAGAGCTGGCGCCAGCGCATTTTATCGATTATAGTTATGCGTTAGCGCGGAGTTCGACCAGCATTCTGTTGACAGACCGACTTGGAGCAATACACAACGCTCGCACACCACAATAATTAGAAATACAAATAAAAACTTATAATTACCGTTATATACGCAGATAAAACAAAAAACTTAAAGGTTACATAGTACATGAAGAAGAACTTCATTTAAATATGTAAGAAGTAGATTTTCTATAACTATCCAGAAATTTTGGGTTGGCAGTTCCCTGTCCAGATATACAATGGAACGTTCAGTGTTGTTCATGTTAATTATATGGATTTTCGGGAACGATACCAACCGCTCCTTAAGCTTTCGAAAAATGTGGTTAATCGCCGGCGTAAAATAACACTTATAATTATTAGGGATTAAAGGAATATTTTGCCGGTTGATGTATACTTCAAATGGCCCGTTGTTTTCTCTACCACTATATGGTAAGAGTATTTAGAGTTTTTCGCTATGCCGATATAATACTCGGGCTCTTCATCTTGACGAATTTTATAAGTTATCTGCATTTTCGTTTTTTATTTTTTCGTAGCACTTTTAACGCGAACCGGAGAACTGAAAGTTGTGTGTGAGGTTTCGTACGGCGTTCCCCAGCTTTTATACTACTGCTACGTATTTTAAAGTCTTCGCGTTGGTAAAGAGAGTAGGTAGGTAGGTAGGTATATTGGTACTTAAACTCTAAATAGACAAGAAAACGCAATTCATATATGTATAATTCTTTATTACAAAATTTGCTGTTTATTACAACTCATAAGGCATTCTTCTTTGATAATTTTAAGCAATTATATTCGCATGCTGTGTGTGTGTAAGTTTCATTATGGTTATTACAATACCAGTGAAGTAATTTATAAACATTATTTTTTGCACATCTTAAATAATTATTTGAATGTTCTTGACAAGAATTAGTACAAGTTACACGTAAACTATTTAATTTGGGGCAACCATAATCTAAATCTATAATATCGCAAGACTTGTTGAAAAATTTTTCTAGCCAGAGTTTCTTCTCGCACCCTTTCACTAGAATTACAGATTGAGGCTTAATGTTCATTTGCACAAAACTTTTTAAATCTGTATACGGTATTGTTCCCATTTCCCAATGAATTCCATGATTGTGTTTAGTTAACCAGTTTACCTGTTTTATCATTTCATCGCTAAGGCACTCGTACGGTATTGGAGGTAATATTATCCTATGAATACATGCAGTCGAATTCACTTCCAGTATTGCAATTTCTTTGCAGATAAATTCATACTTCTTGTGTTTAAAGCCTTGAATGTCGATGATATACGTCATTGTTGTTACTTGATGCGAACTGTGTTTGTGAGAGGATTATATAATACTAAACGATCGTGAATAATCAAACAATATAAGGAAGTATTAGCCGGTATATTTGCACTAGTTTCAAAATCTAATCTAACGTCCACGACACCCGTTTTAAGTGTATCGGTCTGATTTGAACAATCGATTACCACCAAAGGTGCTATTGCCTTAAATTTATCGGGAGCCAGTAGTGGTTCCCCCTCTATTTTCCCATTGTATGACACCTGGAAGTGCGCGTACATTTCGTAAAGCATTGCAATATGATTGTTATCAAAGTTTAAATTCAAATTATCATACGGATACATATCAGAATTTAAATACAATTTCATATTCTTTAAATGGCAATGATCGAAATTACTCATGTCAGTACCTTCTTTATTTTTTCGATCTGTTTGAAAACCGACGATTACGTATCTTGGTTTTTCATGCTGATTTGTTGTTTTAATTGTCCATGAATGTTGTTGTGTTTGCGGTAATGTGGGATATTCACATAACTCCCAGCAATGGAACGGCAACTCTAATTCTTTATTACTATCAAGATTTTTAAGTAATTTTAAACGTTCAATATCGGCAACAGCTGTATGAGGCACCTTCTATGCAATTTTATCTAAAATTACATTTACCGACTCTCCTGCGGTAGTATTAATTATAGCGTTTAGGTCATTGCTCGATCTTAATAATACTAATTCTTGACGAACGTTTAAAATAACTTTTCTAAAATCCTCTGCAAATCCTAAAAGCATCCGTAAAGGAATGCATACACTAAAATTTCCCTTATCGTCAACCATTTTCGAATTGTCTTCTATATTCCAACCAGCATTTTTTAATCTAACACTTTCATTACTATTGTAAGATAGGTAATTCTTCATTGTTGTAGTTAACCCGCAACCTCGAACTTTATCAATTGTGGAACCGCCGATTTCATAACGAATTTCATCAAATAGAAAAGCAATACCATTATTAATAAACTTTGCAGTTTTCGATACAGTTTTATTATCTGATTGAAGGAGTCTACCTTCTATATACAACATACTATTCCAAGGGTATGTGCAGATATCTTGGTGTTGTATTCCAATTCTAATTTCATCGTTATTATTAAACGTTGTTGAATACGGTATATACGTATGTTGTTCTGCATATATAATTGAATTATCGTATACCGCCTTTTCAGTAACATTAAGTATATTAACGTTTACCATTTTTCACTTTATTTCTTTTTTACTTTAAAACCCAACGATTTTAGAACGTTAGCACTTTTTGGCTTCAATCTTTTCGGATAACTAACTAGTAAATGATTATTCTTAGAATTTATAGCTTTATTTCTTGTTAATAATAATCCCATTATACATGAGAGATGCTTTGCCGAAAACTTCACCAAGGAGCACTGAGTGTGCAGTCGTTAATCTTGATTCAAGTACAGGGTCTGGCACTCACTGGGTGGCCTACTTTAAAAAGAAACTCAAAGTCTACTATTTTGACTCTTTCGGAAACCTACCGCCCCCTGCGGAATTAATAGACTACATGAAAAACTCTCAAATCATCTATAATCATGAGAGATTTCAAAAGTTCAACGAAAAGAACTGCGGACACTTATGTTTAAAGTTCTTATATAATTGCGTTAATCTCAAATAGTCTGGCAGTACCATGTCGATTACGTTTAACCTAAGAGGTACGAGCCATGTGCTCAGTGCAGATTACTATCCTACCATTGAATTGGACGATCGTTATGATTATGCTTTGGGACTTATCGGTTTACATACGTATAATACTATTCCGAACATATACACTGGAAATAACAAGCTTTATTACAACGATGGTGAAGATAAAGTATTAATTATACCGGATGGTGCGTATGAAATTAGTGATTTGGAAAAGTTCATACAGAAAAAATTATCGACTCACGAAAAAAACGATAAGCCGGATAATATAATGTCTATTCAGCCAAACAATAACACGCTTCGGTGTGAAATTAAAAGCCCGTTCCCGATAGACTTTAGACCATCCGACTCTATCGGACGTATGCTTGGATTTAGCAGTAGATTGTTAAGTGCTGATGATGAAGTTCACGAATCTGATCTTCCAGTACAAATTATAAAGGTAGTTACTATCCGCATCGAATGCAATATTATAACGTCTGCGTACTACGACGCACGCATTTCGCACACACTGTTTGAGTTTGCACCATCTGTCGAACCAGGCTACAGTATCAATATAGAACCTAAAAATATTGTCTATTTGCCTGTAAATACTAGAACGATAAGCAATATTACGTTAAAGCTAATAGATCAGGACGGTGATCCAGTGAACTTCAGAGGGGAGCAAATAGTAATTCGTCTTGAATTAAGAAGACTATAAAAATTATGGGTTTGAATTTTAATGAACTAAATAAAAGAACGGGACAACAGTTTTCTTCATTCATTCAGTCTTCTTTGACTACTACGTTAACACCTACCAACAGAGTGTTCTTACAATCTTTAGGATTCACTGTGAAAGAAAAACTAAACAAACAAAAGAAAAGAAATGGAAAAGCTAAACATTTACGAAGGTTTAAACTTTGAAGAAGCGATCACCAAAGAAGAATACCACACATATTATCCTCGAGCCAACAACTTTAATTTGAACGATGAAATACGAATATCAATAAAGAACCAAGATATATATACAGTTCCAGCTTATAGTTATATATACGTAGAGGGTAAATTTAAGGAAGCCGATGACGATGACGGAACAGGTACGTGTGAGCTTACAAATAACTCATACGCATTTCTGTTTGATCAAATACGCTACGAATTGAACGGTGTTGAAGTGGACCGATGCAATAAACCCGGAATTACGTCTACTATGAAATCGCTACTCTCTTACAATAACAACGAAAGCACCTCTCTTCAGATGGCCGGATGGTATCCTTTTCAAAATCAACGACAGCCTACGTTGTCAAATAGTCAATTTAACGCTGTTATTCCACTAAGTTTTCTATTGGGATTCGCAGAAGATTACCGAAAAGTAATTATCAACATCGGGCAAGAACTGATCCTGCTTCGGAGTCGTACGGATGAAAATTGCTATAAAAACAGTGTAGCAACTGGAACTAAAAAGGCATCCATAGAAGTTACCAAAGTCGAATGGCATATGCCCCATCTCAACGTTAACGATAGCACCCGCTTGCAACTTTTGAAAACTTTGAGCACCGATAAGCCAATATTTATATCATTTAGGAAGTGGGATTTGCATGAACTGCCCTCGTTGCGAAATAATAAAAATGACCTATGGAGCGTCAAGACAAGCACGAGTTTAGAAAAACCACGTTTCGTAATTCTCGCTTTTCAAACGAAAAGGCAAAATAACATTAGCGGACGCTATTCAATTCGATCATGCTTCGATTAGTAATATAAAACTACATTTAAATTCAGACTCCTATCCATATGATAAGATGAACCTTCAAATGAATATCAAACGTTACGCTACCATATACAGAGTTTACGCATCGTTCCAGTCAGTAAAAACATCGGTCCTGGGACAGGTTAGGTTGGTTCATGACATCGTATTTCAGGATACCTTCACGTGGAGTATAGTGATAATCGAGGATTTTTTTACCCACACAAGTTTGGAAGTTGTACACATCGACAAGTGTATCCATACGTTGGTAGATACCTGGGGTGACCACGTGACCACTTCCGATATCAGAATTTTCTTTGGTTACTGCGTAATGTCCCAGGTGTCGAATGGTATTGTAGGTAAGAGGAAAATTTGTGTGGGCAGCTGCAGCTTCGACAGAGGATCCCCATATTTTTTCTTGCATTTCATTGAGATCGACGTTATCAAGTGCGGTTGGTACCATAGGACTTGTTGCATCAGTTTCATATCGACGGTTAATGATATGGGCACTATTGTTTAGGCCTACTGCTTGTTGTCCGAAAACAACATGTGTAGCATTAGCTGTACCGGAGAGAGTGGCGCCGGTATCAAAGCTTACCCGTGTACCATGTGCATAAATTTGTGTGGAGCAGTGTTTGACTGTACTACCAGGTAAGATCATACGATATTCAGCAGGTGAGATATACCACATGAGAATGTCGACGGGAATCCATGCTAATCCAGTGGTGATATTATGACGTGTAGTAGCTTGGGTACCCGTAACGATATCAGCGTGAGTATAACCCCAAGTTGTGATTAAGCGGGATACTTTGAAGGTAACATGTTGTGGTCGAGGAGCAATACTTCGTCCCATTGGTACCATACCTGTTCCACCTCCGTTTGGTGCGCCACCTCCGACACCTAATGGAGTTCCTCCGGTAACAGCAGCAGGTGCGTCGGTTTGATCGAGGCCAGAGGATTGATGTGTTTGAGGCATTTCAATATCTTCGGTAAAATCTTCTTCGGTTAGGTCTTCGAGCCATCCTCTTCCAGGTGTTGGAGGAATAGAACTACGTGGACGTTTTTCCGGTGTATGCGGTGTATAATAATTATGTGGACGTCGTGCAGCCATAGCATGTCCCTGTTGTCGGTAAAATTCGTCGCGCCATCGATATTGTGGCTCTGTTAATTCGCCAACTCCACGTCGGTTGGTTGGTTTATGATATTGTTTGGGCATTTTTGGGTATAATACACCCGTGTAACCTTCGACAAAGCGTTTCGCACGTAAACCAAGAGAGCCAATAGCACTATGCCAATTATAATTAGTATGAAAGTCGTTAGAGAAACTTGCAATGGCACGATCGTCAGCTCGTCTGATGTCGTCGTCACTTTTTGCAGAGGCGTAGTCACTGTCGTGTTGAAAAGCGATGCGATCGTCGTCATCGATAGGTTCACCTTCGTGTAATGTATTACCAGGACCCAAGTATTTACGACCAGGAAAACGAAATTTCATTTAAAATATTTTTATTCACACACAAAATATTACATGTAATCTTTACAGTAGGTTTCGAACAACTGAATTATCGCTGCTGGGTGTAGCCTTTTATCTATTTTCAGATTATATTGCTGCCACTGCGCAGTATGAATTCGACAAGTCCAGACAGGATTGCGAGGAAATATATTACGATTAGCGGTGACAATGCACGGTGTTTTATTAATCATTACATGATCTTTAAATTTAATATTTGCTGCACATACATCACCGCCAAATAATATTTTTACGGTTTCCAATCCGTTAGGTTCGCAATCCGGTTCGTCCCAATATAATAAACGTCTATGAATACAATTTTGTAATGGAAATTGACTATAACGATTAAAATTAGCTATTTTACCAGTGCTAATACAAAATTCGGTAATTACTTGAGCAAACGTTGTTTTACATGAATTCGCTGGTCCAAGTAATTGCAGTGTATTTTGTTTTTGATTACTACGATTTAAAATCTTAAATAATAATACAACAAATTCTTCTACATCTAAGCATTGAAAGGTAAGTAATTCAATAATTTTAGCATAAGAAATTTCAATAGGTAAGTAATAATCCCAAATTTCACCTGTATGAGCGCCATATAAAGCGTTAGTGCAATTTTTGTATAAAGTAATTAATTCAGAGATTGAACAATTTGAAATTTTACGATTATAAATATCAATAGCGCGTATGTAACAATCATCGCTAGAAATAATGTTCATTAAATGTGAATCTAACCATTGGCGTGTCATACAGATGTTATTGGGAGGAGAAATAATATATTTATTCAAGAACGAGAGTATTTTTGTTGTCTTGTCTCCGTCGTGAAGTTTCTTCCGCTTTGGATATGGACTTCCATTGCTTGTAGAAGATCCATCAGTTTCGTCCGGACTGGTCCTGATGTTGGAATTGCTGCAAAGATCTCCTTCACACGGCCCTTCCATTGATCCTTCTTCGGTAGGTTTTTGATCTTGTCGTGGTTGATTACACGGCACATAATTGTGTATTTTGTAGGATTTACCTCCGATGTTGATGTACACGTACTGTCGGCCAGGAAGGTCGAAATACTTTGACAGATTGGTCCAGTAGCTTGTTGTTGCATCGTTTGTCCAAATAGTGCATTTTCTAGGTCGTCGTCGATCTCGATGTTCTGCGAAGTAGTAGCAGTTGCACGATCGACTATTCCAGGGACAATCGTGGACGACGTGAAGATGTTCGAAGTCGGTTTTGTCATGATAGACGATGAGCAGTATTCCTCCTTTGGCACCTTTTCTTTTAATCTCTTCAAGAGCACTTGAATATTCTCCCATTCTTCCTGTGTACACGTCATGGATAATTCGTCTCTTAAGAGTTGTTGATCGAAGTCGGTCCACGATATTTGTACCGGAGAATCCACTTCGTCTTCCTTCGTTTGGTAGCATGCCGTCAATATTGTCTGTACTGATTTCAGTATGTTGATTTCTTTCTCCGATAGAAGGTTGACCAATGTGGGAAGACAGATATTGATCAAATTGATCGACCATGTTGGCTTTAATGTAATATTTTTCAGGCAGTCGAAAACCATATTTTCAAATTCTGTAAAACAAGTACAATATTTATTATATTTCTCTTCTTCTAATATGTTATCTAGTATTAAAAATTCTCTTTCTGTATCTAATTTACAATATTCATATATATGTTCTACTTTATAATGTACTGGATTTTCGTTAGATGGTATAAGTTTTTTATGATGTGATTCGATTCTACCTTCTACATTTATATTTGGTTTAAGACCAGTTTGTTGTCTATTATTTAAAATATTTATTATATTTTTTGTTGGATTAATATAATCAATTGATCCTTGAGGAATAAATGGATCGATATTATTGATCCATTCTCGAAATTGAACGTATTCTAAACTTCGTTTAAATGAGGAATATAACCAATTTTTGCCAATACAATATTCTATAAAATTATTAGGTTTAAAAGAATGACGTAATTCAAATACTTCCCATATATGATTATTTGGAACCATTTGTGTTTCTAATTCATCTAATTCGGATGAATTTAATTCAACAGTAGTACTATATGAATCAGTAGACATATTATCAGACATATTTACCTTTAACGAAGATGTGGATAGGAGCGCGTTTAGAACTATACTGAATGCATAACGAAATGTCCCCTCCTTTTATATCTATTGCTTATCTTAGTTAACGATTGCGCAATATTGTGCAATACCGAATAAATTTTTTTTTTTATTTAGACTATGGTAAGTCTAGTGCACAGCCGCTCTTGGATTTTAACACATTCCACGATTCGCCTTTGTACTGTATAGACTGTTCCAAACAAAACGATACTGTCAAATCCTCCACTGTAGATATTAGATTGGAGCTGGAAGCCGATATTGCATTTAGTGCAGACACTGTAGCTTACTGTCTAATTCTACACGATAACATTGTTGAGTACACACCGTTAAGTGGAATCGTTAAGAAGATCATATAACTATAGCGGCGATGGTGCTTTTCATAGACGTGCAAGGTTTTCAATTACGAAACGGATTTATGGTGAAAGAAATGGCAATAAGTGACGGATTGAAAGTATCACATTACGTTTTTAAACCGAAAGTGCCTTATTCTAATCTAACACGTGATGAACTAAAACAAGTTTTTTGGTTAAAAGCAAATCATCATGGGCTATCCTACAATGGTGGTCACGTTCCATATTTCGAAATAAAGAATATATTGAAGGAATTCTTACGTAAGGATGATTGTGTAGCTGTGAAGGGGCACCAGAAGAAGGAGTTTCTAGAAAGGCACGTTCCACGACGTGTGAATATAATTAACTTAGAAAATTCTACTATGAGTGTATGTAAGCTAGATAAGACAGTTAACACATGTATGTATCATACTAAAAAGAATTCTGTATGTGCATTAAATAATGTAAAAATATTATCGGAATATTTAATAAAACAAAATGATCTTTTGTAAAAGTTGCTTTTTATTTTCATCTTTTCTTCTTCTTCACTTACATATAACATATTTTTTATTTCCTTAAATATCTAATAATAAAACAAAAAAAAACTTAAAGATAATTTATTAGTAAATGAAGAAAATAAACAATGGTCTTTACACAAATAATCTTATTAAATTTTAACGTTAAAACAAAAATTGTCTTTTTGCGAAAGTGCTTTTTATTTTCATCTTTTCTTCTTCACTTACATATATAACATATTTTTTTATTTCCTTAAATATCTAATAATAAAACAAAGATAATTTATTAGTAAATGAAGAAAATAAACAATGGTCTTTACACAAATAATCTTATTAAATTTTAACGTTAAAACGAAAATTAACTTTTTGCGAAAGTGCTTTTTATTTTCTTCATCACTTACATAGGAAGAGTACCGAGGTGCAAATGCAGATGCAACAGTTGTTGTTGTTGTTGGAAGTGCTGGAGAAGCTGCAGCTCTGCACAGCGGACGGGGAGCGATGGGTGGACCTTGGACACACATGACTCCCCTTCCGCTGTGCAGGGCAACAGCTTCCCCAGCACTTCCAACAACAACTGCTCCTGCCGTATCTGCATTTGCACCTCGGTACTCTTCCATCAGCTCCTATATAATATTTTGTAAAAGTAGTTTTTTATTTCCTTAAATATCTAATGATATACATTGTTTAACACTTAATATTTAAAATCTTCTTCTTCTTCTTCTTATGGCTATGTTTTTTCAAAAATATAAGTAATAGTAAAAAAATTGGTAGAATTAAAGGTGGTATCCCCAGGGTAGTGTATTTATACAGTCATCTAGTATTTGACGTTTATCATCTGTATGACTTAAAGATAATTTATTTGTAACCGCTGAAAATAAACAATGGTCCTTAGACATAATTTTATTAAATTTTAACATTAAAGATTGTTTTTTAAAAAGTACATCTTTATAGGTATCGAATGTAATTCCCTTTAGAGCTGATCTACCAACACCCTTCGCTTTTTTGATATCTCTAGAATCATCCGCAAATTTAATAGAATACATACATACATAGCTCTTAAACCAATAAACTCACTGATAATTTTCGAGCAAGCTTCATCTTTTAATAATCCCAACGTCTTTTTGTTAACTATTGGTATATTAAAACGATTTTCTACAGAATAGTCACCAGTATCAAAGTATGATATACAATCTTCGCGTACAACGTCATATATAGTTTGATGTTGATCGTTATTTTCAAAATAATAAATTAGACTATCAGTGTCCATGTATAGAAGTTCAGAATTAGGCATTCTTGTTTTAAAGTAATCATAATGATACGAATACATCAAAAACTTTGATATATCTAATACACAGAATCCTACATACAGGGGTTTGTTAAATTTGACCGACTCTTTATTCATTTCTACAGCAATAAAATTCTCGTTGAAAATCGTAACTCGTCTAAATCTAGGGTTAGCTATCAGCCCTTCTGCTCCTCCTCGATCATTCCATCTATTCACTAATTTAACAGTTCGGTAACGTCGAACGTTTTCCATAGTCTTACCGTATACAGCATTATTTTTAAATTTATATAACTTTATTGCAAACTGATCCGTCGCTTCCTTTCGGAAATTATTATTTAAGTCAATATATTGTTTTAACCAACATGACTGTCTGAATTTTAGTACTCTGTGAATAGCTTTTAGTTCCAATCCTAGCTTTATTGCCTGAATTAAATTTACATAATGTATTACATACTTCTCTTTAGTGTACAATGTTGTCATTAATTTCTTTTGTTTAGGTGTTGAGGATGCAGGTGAACTATAGTGATGAGGCAATAATAATAATAATAATAATAATAATCTTTATTTTGAAACACACAGAAATACAAAAAAATGGTACGAAGTGTGAAACAAAACAAATTGTCTGTTGGACCATACAATGGCATAAGACAAGTCACAAAGAAAAAAAAAATACATAATGCATACGAAAGTAACTATGCAATAGTTATATATGTTATACGGCAAAAGATTAACTTAAAAGAGGTTAACTTATTTATTGCAATACTTGCACTCGGTTTTATTTGATAAGAAATACTGTTGTAGAGCTTATACCCGTATGATAGGGTATAAGCTATCACATTCATGGAGGTTATTGGTTGATACAAACTTAGTTTACGTTTAACATACATTAATAAAAATAAAATAAAAGTAATTTTAGTTTTGAGTCGAGGACGTGCAGGCCTGAAAGTATTCTTCTAACGAATAAATCGGATCATTTAACAAAAATGTTCTTATTGCAGCTTTAAAACTTCGTACAGTACTTAATGATCTTATCGTTGAAGGAAGGGCATTGAACAATTTTATTCCCATGTATTGAGGCGATCTTTCGTAAACTGTAAGGCTATGTCGAGGAATAGTTAGCATATTTCTATTTCTAGTGTTATATTGATGTATTTCACTGTTTTTAAGGAAGTCATCTTCATTTGATTTAACGTATACCAGTACATCTAGAATATATAATGATGTTACAGTAAGTAACCTTAGGTCTTTGAAGATAGTT
>JAROYE020000216.1:0-13679 GCA_029619315.2 Dynastes maya
TGAGAATGGTGGAAATTTGGGAAATCACGATAGCTTAAAAAATCCTTTTCTTTTTAATTATTGTTTTCACTTTAATGATTAAAAAACGGTGTCATTTTGTGTGAATATGAAGTTAAGTTGGGTTAGGCAAATAATGGAATGACAGCTGAACGGATACTCTAAAACTGTGGCACTGGAACACTGAAACAGTTCACTAAAACCCTTACCACAACACTTAATTCGTACTGGACGCACGTTTCGATAGCCAAGCTATCATCATCAGCAGCAAGACTGAACTAACAAGCTAAGTGAAGGTTAGTTTTTCACTTAGCTTGTTAGTTCAGTCTTGCTGCTGATGATGATAGCTTGGCTATCGAAACGTGCGTCCAGTACGAATTAAGTATTGTGGTAAGGGTTTTAGTGAACTGTTTCAGAATGACAGCTGCACTGAATTGCACAAACTTGCTCCATCTCCTGAGGAGGTGTAAGTTTGTGCAGTTCAAAACTGTCAGAAGCTGCCCAACATATACAAACGAACATCGGATTGCCAGTTTTTTTTTACAAACGAACGCGCAATTTAGAAATTCGAGCTAGTCCGTATTGCACTAATTGACAAACGAACAAACCTAATACTTCCTCACACTATAATGATATTCCTTGTATTTTATTGAACATTTACCAATATTTCCGGAATAATGTTTTGTATAATGTCCAAGTTATGCGTTGTGGTCATCCAGAAAGTTCTTTTATATGCATTTATAATTAAGTAAATTAAGTATTTTTTTATACTGCTTTCGGTGAGTTCTTACTTTTTTCTGCTCAAAAAACTTAGTGTTCGATGCTTGAAATAAATCTGTGTCTTATGCTGACCTATAACCAACATTTTGCTTATTTTCGCTATTTATTCTTTATACGCATATAGGAGAATGAAGATTACTTCGAGTGGATATTGGAATTGAACTAAAAAAAAAGCTTTGACACATTATTTTCAATGAATATCTTTATAGAAGCAAAAGTTTATAGTATTTCGTCACGCCACTTGTGCACTCGTGCACTTAAACGAAAATCTTGTCTGCATTATTTCATATCCAATTTACTAAAAAGGAGCGAATTTTAAGTACATCTTCTCTATCAAATTCTAGAGAAATATACAGAGCGTTCTATTTAAAAACATTGAAATGACATTAATTAAACCTGATATAAAGTTGACATAAAGTACTTATCCAAGAAATACTTAGTCCTGTAAGGTCCAGGTGTTTAAGATATCGGGCATTAAAGAAATACCATCATTTCGCAAAAATTTCATATTATCTCAAAAAGTTATATAATAAGTATAGGGAATGATGAGGACAATTGACATGAGTTGAAGAGTGACGTCGAGAAGTGCAATAATATACAAGCTATTTATTTTTATTGGATAGAACTCCGAATATTTTTATACCATCCTGGAAAACCTCAACAACCCGCCACCTCGAACAACATAGCCCAAGGGGACAATCCAACCAAGTCAACGACACGTATGATTTTGCATTAAGTAAACATAATGTTAGTTATTATTTCTTTATTATTATATATTATTATACGAGAGATGATCGTAAAATAAGGTTCCCAATGCCCTACAGCAGCAATAAGACGTGTTAGGTGAAATCCGATAACATTGGCGTGTGTTGCAACTCTCCCACTCTATATACGTACCACTTCCGTCTCGCTACGCCGCTCGGTGTTGGCTAAGCAGCCGTCCGAGATGGAACTCCCGATCGCCGCTACCGCCAGGTGCGAAATTCGCGCTGTGATACGAAGAGGTAATCATTTTTATTCTCACAAACAAGACCCTCAAATACTGGAAGTGATGAAAACTGTATCGCTTATAGTGGGTGTTCTATTTTGTCTATCACTTAGTGCATTACTTTTAACTTGAAACTTCGGATCTTCGAGAGGCTACAAAAGATTTCTTCGGCAACAAATAATAGAAGTTTCACAGAACAACAACAGATTCCCTGCTTCCAATATTATCCGTTGAAATAGAGCATGAAAGCTTATTGAAACAACTTTCCTCAATGTGTTTATCAATTCTATAAATTACGCAGCTAATGGTCAATACATGCATCTAGATACCGAAAGCATAAATATCATGGATGCATCCAAATCCACCGGAATTATGTTCAAAAGCTTCCTTGTCCATCTACCATCAAATTTCAGCAATTACTACAATGATAGAATATTGTCTGCCTTGTTTCTAAACTTCTTTTATGAATATTTAAAATTTGTCGGCTATATAAGCAAACTTTATGTTCCGTTAAGTTATTTATGTTATGTATTAAATGTCCAGTTTGCAAAGTATTACTCTACACTCAAAACTGTTTTTGTGTTTTCTCTTCATGTTTCCGATTAACAATGATACTGTCTCTGTTGAAATTCTAGGAGACCCATACATGCACAATACAAACACAGCATTAACAAAACAAAGGCAAATTATTAAAACTTATAGCAAATAATGGTTCATATAAAGATTCCGATAATTTTCATATCCATTATTATTGTTACCGACTGTAGTAAAATGAACACCTAAATTCCACATTCGCCTTTCCGTCAGCCATCAAAATGGCTAAAAAATTATTTTAAAATAATTTAAATAACCAAAGCTTGTAAGTAGAATTTTTTTTAATGTTTTATCAGATAAAAAAACAAAAAAAAATTAAAGTGTTGTGTTAGTTGAAATGTTCTATTTTATGGCAAACATTCTGAAAAACAATAAAATTGCGAAACGAAAAATTTTAATTTTTAATCAATCAAACAATAATTTTTTAGAAATTAACCCGCAAATCAAAAAAAAAAAGTTTTTTAATTTACTGAACCCCAAAAAGGTATAAAGAAAAAATTGGGCGTGGAAGAGTATTCAAAAAGGTCGTGTAGGAAATGTTGCCAATTTTGTCTTTATTTTTATTGTTACCTAAATAAAAACTAGGAAATTATATAATAAAACCAAGAAAAGGAAAAATTACCAAACCGAACACCCACCTTTAAATCTACAAGTCAACACTAATTACAATCCTTGCGATCATTAATTTACAAAAACATCTAGAGGGGTTGATGCTAATCCAAAAGCGTTGCAAAAGGGCAGCCGGAGACCTGCAAGAACATAAAGGTAATCCTGCGGGACGTAAACATTACGACAAGCAAGTCGAAGCTTGACTACTACAAATGGGAAAAAGAAAAAAAAATAACCCGCGCAACGCAACGATAAACGTTCCTTGTAACTTTGGGCCTGCAGGGATTTAATCGGATCATTAATAAAAAACCCCCCCAATCTATCCCTTAGGGCTGGGAAGGGTAGGATGGCTGGCAACCGCTCCAGAGATATCCCTTGCTGCAACGTCGTCGTCGCCCCACACCTACCCAAAAGCCTGACGTCTCGGGGAATTAATCCTAGGGAAAAGTGATAAATCCAAAACCCTGCGCTGGAGGGAATGATGTATTTTCCGCTACAACTTTTAGAAAGACTTGCATGGTCGGGATACGTCAAAACAGTTAACCCCTTTTCAGAATGTCCCTACATTGCTTCCCCTAAGGGAATAGTAATATGGGAAATTTTTGGGGTGACAGAAAATTTTTGGGGAATTTTTTTAAAATGGACCGATAAAAAAAAATCTACTGTAATGAGGGAAATATATTATAGGATATAATCGCTTGGTTTTGTTAGTAGCACAACTCACTACGGCTTGAGGTCATTCATGACGTTAAAGTAACGGCGACATATGACACCTACCGAGCCAAATCTCTATTTGGCGTTGATTTAATGATACCTTTGCTGTTACATTCCCTTTTCTAGATATCTTTTTTAAAAAAACTTAGTAAAATTATACTATACATTCTTATACCCGTTTACCGAAGAAATTTTAAAAAAAATGACAAAAGTTTTTTAAAACAATTTTCGGATTTTAACTTCGATGACAAATCACAAGGACATTTTTCAAAATTTGAAATAAATAATTGAAATAGGGAAAAAAAAAAAAAAATCCAAATTAACGTTGTGGTGTGTAAAGGATTCGTCAAGCTTTCTTAGGGGTTTTGTTAAATTTTAACCAGTCAGATGTGCAACAAATCAAATCTCTCTTGTCTTACTGCCCTACCCAATTTAAATTGGGGAAACATATAAGAAACAAAACAAATTTAAAAAAAAGTACCCCTCTGATACTAATCTTTAAAACAAAAAAATTAACTGCTAAAAGTTTGGGGCTGATTGCCCAATACTTTCCGTATGTCAGGAAATCCAAAGTAAATGTGAAACCAATATTTTCAAACTTTCAAAAAATTTTCCGGGGTAACTCTATTTTCCCACATTTTATTAAAAATCATTCGATAACCACCTACTGTTTCTTCAAAACTGAAAATAGACTCATATGAATTTTTCTACACAAATAAGAATACATATAAAAATTCTACAAGCTTCTGTATTTTCTAGTAATAAAAATTTTAAATTTTTGAAAAAAAATAAGGGGATTCGTTATAGAGAAATTTTTTACGTCAGCGTTAAGAGCATTAAAGCTTTTTAAATCTTGCCCTCTACTTTTTTTGATATCTTCGTATTTTTCTGAGCTTATCAAACAGGGGAGGATAGTGCCAATGGGCGTTTGGGCAACTAAATTTCCGTTACATTTTTCCCTAGTGGCCCCCCGGGGCAGAAAGGGAGGAAAAAGGGGGTATATAAGCCGCTATGGGATCAAAAAAAAATGCGTTTCTCCAATTTAGTTGCCAGAAGAAAATTGCCGAACGTCATTCCTTTTGACGCTAATGGCAGCGTTTTTATTTGCGGATTTTCAACATTACAAGAAATCATATCTGCTTCTTGATATTTAAATTTTAATATTAAACTTTTTTAACAATTATCGGCGCCTCAGTTTAAAAAGGATGGCATGTTGTTTATGAAAATGTTCATGTGCTAGTTGTCAAGGGCAACTCTATCCAACTGTTCAACAAATTTTATAAAACGTCCCCAAAGATGAAACAATTCCCCGCAAACGAATAAAACTTAGAAGTTTATTTCTCCGCTTACAAGACACATTTTTTTGCCCCCTCACTTCCCGGGTTATCATCAAAATTAGCGAGTTTTTAGGAAAACATCTGCACCCTTAAAAAATCCGCCGTATAACCAAAGGAGTTACTTAGCGGCGAAAGATTAGGAAATGACAGGTGGAAACAAAAAAATAATAATAGCTACGCTTTTTTGTAAAATGGAAACCGCCCGCGAGGATTTTTCTCCTTATTTATTAATATTTTCTTTGCGCCCTCTCGGCGTAAAGTTTACAAAACATTTATCGCTCACGGGGGGCGAAGGCTGCCAGCTGGGGGATAAACTGGGTTTTCCCCATCTTTCGCCGCTCGAAGCCCCATTCTAAAAGGATTTAAAATTTTTTTTCGCGTATTATTGGGGCCCCCGCTTGAAATGATGAGAAATTGTTGCGGAACGATTTCGTCTATAAAAGGAAACCGCAGCACTTCATTATGGGTTTGTAAAAACGGATCAATTAGTTTTTACACCTAGGAGAAATCTTTTTCCAAATTTGGGAAGAGAGAAACTAAAATATTAAGATAAATTTTCCCTTTTTTGTTTTGTTTGTCAATCAAGTGGCTAATTATTTTGTAGCTATTTTTTATACTATTTATGTAACTGTCTAACATCGCAACTTCAAACGCTGATCAATAATGATAACAAGCAGTGGCGACTGGTGGTGACGTAAACGGGAGGTCAATTACAACACTTCGATTTCGTCGTGTATTGTTGCATAGGACAATGTAAAAAGATATCACGGAATATACAAAAAATCAAAGCGCTGAAATGCGTTACACGCACCACCGCTGCTGGTAGGACCATACTCTGGGCCCTTTATACCGCCAAAAAATTTTAACTATTGTATCTAACCCTCTTTTCAAAAACTGTATCATATTAATCAATTTTTTCACTGCTGGATGGCGCGGAGCAAATCGATCGTTATTCTCGGCACAATTCGAAAAAACTCAGCAAAGAAATTAAAATTACTTTTTCGTGTTTCCCACAGATAAAGAGGTTAATTTCCCGTGCCGTATATACATCTTAAAAAATCTGATACATTTTAAAATTTAAATTTAAAAAACAACTTAAAAAATTTAAGAGAAATATTATAGAAAATTAGTAGTAGTCAAAAAAACTGCTCTGGTTTTTCAAAAATGTTTTAAAAAAAAAAATATCTTAATATTCCCAAAAAGAGAGGAAAATGATCTTTCCGTAAAGAAATGCTAAAAATTTAAAATTACTTGGCAAATTTCCATGTTAAGAAAGAACAAACCCCTTTTTATTCGCTTCCTAGGTAAACACCTAATATTGTTAAAATTTAAAATAGAAAACACTACTATCATAAAGACAAAAAAAAATTTAAAATGCTTAAAATGAGAAAACAAATTGCTGACATAAAAATCTTACGCTCCCGTTTTGTTAAGCAATAAAAATTTTTATAAAAGGGACGTGCATAATATAAACCTACACCTATGCTGTCCCAAAGGCGATTCTTAAAGAATTAAAAATAAACCCCCCCGTTATCTTTTTCCCCGAAATTACTCCCTATATTCATTGACTTACCATGTTTTCCATTACTTCTACTGTTTAAATGTATTTATTTTTGTATCCTGCATATTTTTAAAATTTAATGTACCTTTAAAAAATGATAATGACTTTCTTC
The DNA here is from genome assembly GCA_029619315.2 of Dynastes maya. Lineage (NCBI taxonomy): Eukaryota > Metazoa > Arthropoda > Insecta > Coleoptera > Scarabaeidae > Dynastes > Dynastes maya. Next base: position 6,693 of record JAROYE020000216.1, read on the forward strand.
TTCTTTTTTTTTAATTTTCTTTTTCGGTTTTTTTTATTGTCTAGTAAGCATAGTAAATTGTGTTTACTTTGAATTTGCCCTTTTTAAACTTTTTGCATTTTTTTTTATATTGTGTATTAATAAAGGCAAAATAAAATTGTATTTCTATATTCTCAACACAACTTGAACTACCCTGAAATGTTCAATGCTGTCTGCTATGCGATGATACACATTGTGACAAGTGAGATTTGGTACATATGCAATTTCGAAATCTATTCGGGAAAAGGGAAAAAAAGCTGCGAAGAAAATATTGCGTGTTGGAGCCAAACCCTTTGGCCCTGGCATCATATTCCCAAAGAAAATTATTATAACAGGCTTCTACTTTAAAGTATTTCGGATAAAAAAAAAAAAAGAGAAGAAAAAAATTCTTTAAAAGAATGGTGCTGCTCTTTTTGCTTTTTAAAACGTGGGTTAAAAAAGGAAAAGGAGAAAGGGAAATGAAAAAATGAAAAGGCTTTTAAAATTTATTTTTGTTAGAAGTCGTGAAATTCTTTTTTTCTTCGCCGAAAAACGACCCGGGTATTTGAATTCTTTGGGCAGAATTCCGATTTTAAATGGGGCGCCACTGAATGTCTTTTTTAGTTTTGTCGAAGATAGACAAAATGTTAAAAAAAGACTAGTATCTCGGGGCCAAAACAATAATATAAATATTGACAAAATTTAAAAAGAAATGATAAAAGCGCCAAAAAAATATTTAAGATTAATTTTAAAAATAAACAACAAAAAATTAATAAAGTAAATTCCCAAATTTTCAAAATATAAGCACAACTTGGCGTGAAGCCATTTCTTAAATTTTAAAATAAAATTTTATAATTCCCAAAAAGGATGCCTTAAAACGAAAACAGCCAACCAAAATAAAAAATGTTAATTATTTTTTCGCAACTTTTACAAAAAAATATCTTAATTTACAAAAAATAAGGTTCGGTAGTCACCCAAAAGGGGGTTTTGGCCCCTGTTACAGTGGTAAACTTTCTCGACGGGGGCGATTTGAAGGCCGGGAATAGGGTGATGTTTTGAGCATTAGGAAACAAAAAACGGATAAACGCGCCGACAAAGAAATCGTTTCCCCAATCCCGCAACTCTACGGAAGAAGCCATTTCCCCAAATCGGAACCCCATGGGGGAATAAATACCCAGATCCGCATAGAGCTTATTCCCGAGATTTTGCTCAAAGGCGACTAAATCGAAAAACCATAAAATCGCCGGGAGCGAGACCTGGATACAAGGAAATCCCCCAGCGGGATTATGTCCACGACAAAAGTCTTGGGACTCCAGGGGGACAATGTTTCGCTCACTGGGGCCCCTTACGGGCCCACATCACTAGTTGAACGCTAACTTCTGCCAAAAGACTCATTCTCATCCCTTTTATAGGGAAAATGCCTCTATTTATTATTTTACGAAATCCAATGGGATCGGAGATATGAAAGGACCAATGGGGATCGCGAGATTGAATAACCCAAAGCGGGGCAAAAATATGATGACGTATGCAGATCTTTTATGCACGTATTTGCGTGTCTATTGAACGGGTAAATTTCTAATTACGACAGTTACTACGGATAAATTAATTTAAATGAAACCCAAAAGTAAAACGGGAAATTATACTATTTGTTGACAAAAATTTTAAAGTATGTTCTTTTTTGGACAAGAAACTAGGGGCTAAAGAATTGAAAAAAACGGGAAAGATTGGTTCCAAACATTAAAAACTAAATACTCATTAGCTTAAGAATATAGCTCAAATTTATTTTTACGTAGGCGAGAAGATTTAAAAAAAAGATATTGGCGGTGTAGTTTTTAAAGGATTAATATTAAAGGTTTTTTCAATAAAAAAGATCAAAACTTGGGGCAAATTAGGGGGAAAGAAATTTTGCTAAAAAATGTATACACAAAAACTACGCCTTGTAGCGCGGTGAGTCATCCTTTCGGTATTTAGTTTCGTTATTATTGGAATAGAGGAATTGGCGCGAAATGAAATGTTTGAAATATTTTAAATATGGGTTTAAGAATTTGTAAAATTTGGGGTGTAACAAGTATTACTAAGAAAGATCCATCTGTGGGTTGCTAAAGGTTTTTTAATAAAAATCCAAAAAATCTACGCAAAAAGAAATGACTTTTGTACGGAAAGGACCTATTGTTCTTATCGCGTGGAAAGGGTAAAAACTAATGCCTGACAAAAAACTATTCTATCTTTCCCGAAAAACAAATGGAAAGCGAAAAAAAAATTCTACAGAAATACAGTTAAACCTACTGCATTTACAATACAATAAAAATATGAAAGCACAAATTGCAGACGTATGATTTAACCCAAACTTCGGTTCGGGGATAAAAATTTTTAAGGTTTAAGGCGACCTTCGTCCCAACCTTGGTCACCAATTGCCCAGTAAGGGAAAAACGGTCTCTAATGCCATTGTTTTAAGCGCGATCTTTACGCTCATTCGTTTTTTCTTGAAAACCCCGGTTCCTCTTCTAGACGTTCCCGGCCATCTTCAAAACCTGCATGACACCTCGTTCAGTAGACCGATTCCGATTTACAGGTTTTCAAATTTTTTTCCCAAAAGAAAAACCAAATTTGCGCAAAACCCAAAATTTAATCACATTCACTAAATGTAATATATATATTATATATAACTATAAAAAGTCATTGATTCCCGTTGAATGATATTCGGTCGCTGTGGACCCAAAATTACGTTTTTTGACCCCGGGTCGGGCTCAAAAACGTATCAGGCGTATCTCAGCTTTAAAAGGCTGGAAATAGTCATAACTAAACTTCAAATTTCGGGGGGGGGGGGGGGCAATAGCGACTATCCCTATAATTAAATAGACAAAATAGTTCCGGGAAGGACCCGTAGGGGCGCCCGATCAATTTTATATACGGTATATACAAATAATCAACATGCTTGTGGGGCCCCAAAATTTTGGGAACAACTGCGTTGGGTTCCATAACATTAAAATTTTATATAACTGTATGTTGGTAAGGATTTTTTTATCGCGTGGACTTTTTACCTATAAGTATCATTAAACCTGAAAGTTATTGTTCTCGATATTTTACTATCTGTAATTTGTATAAATAATCGTTAGCTTCCTCCTAATAAAATTATAACACAGTTTTCTGGAAATTCGGAAAAATTGTTTCATATAGACGCTGTAAACAAAATTAAAAAACTTGTTAGGCCCAAATAGTTATTTCTATTACCCCGGTAAATGGGAAACGTACTGTAAACTGTTTTTTTGTCTTTCTTTTACCGACAAATTTCAAAAATTTAACTTCCTAGTGATTTATATTTTAATATTGTTGTTATATCAAAATTAACTTTTTTTCTGCAAGGGCTATAAAATTTGCTAATTCTTTGTTTTTTTCAATTTAATAACCTACAACCAAAATATTTTTTTTACTAAACTCTTAGTTTTATACATGTCATCTCTCTATATCGAATATAAATGGGAACGGGAGAAAACATAAAACAACATGATAAAATAAAAAATTACATGTTGGAAAGGGAAAGAAAAAATTTTTTTAAACGAGTGACATTTTGTTGAACAAAATTTTATGAGGGACCAAAAAGGGTATGTAAAGTGAAAGTGGGGGGAGTTTGATATCTGAAAAAATTTTTATTCATCTTCGGGGGATTTGAATTGTAGGGGGAGAAAAGAAAAGGCAGATGAATGGTTGGTCACAAAGGAGGAAAAGAAAATAGAAATGTTAAAATTAAAGGAAAATTTCCTCTACAACCAAGATAAACCCTATTCCTCATAAGAAATCTATACGTTACTCGACAAACATCAAATTTCAAAAAGCATAGTAAGTCCAGTTTAAAAAAAAAAAAAGGCAAAGGGGTACGTGAAGATTTAAAAGGGACCAGAGCATTTCCCCATCACTACATGCTCATGGCAAAAAAAAAAAGCGAAAAATAAAGAGGAACTAAAAGAGCGAGTGAAAGTGATGAACATATAGTTGGGGGAAAGGGGGAAAAAAGTATTAGATTCATAAATACCGGGGACCCAAATTTGAAATGCTAAAAAGGAAAAAAATAAGGAAACTTCCTGAAAGCTGCCCAAAAAACATGTGAGTTCCTAAAAAAAAAATTCTATAAAAAACAAACTTATGTTTTAAAAAAATTAACAAACAAAACAAAAAAAACAAAAAAAGATGGAAGCAAACTTATGAAAAAATAATATCAAAAATATGAAAAAAAAAAAGGAATAAAAAACGAAATTGAAAAATATGGTTAAAAAATCAAGGAAACAATTTTATACGAAAGTAAAGAAAGGGTGTAGAAAAAGGCCCAAAAACACTGGAAAGCGAAACAAGCCGGAAAAATGTATACGAAGAGTGGGTAAATAAATTATTCGAATGAGCGCAAACCATGATGAAACAAAGCGAGCGGAAAAAAATGCCAAAAAAATAACTACACTGCAAAAAACAGACCAGAGATGGGAGGGGGTTTTAGGAAGTAAAGGGTAAAAACATGAAAGAGGGAAGTAAAGAAAGGGGGTGAAAATTAGCAAAAATGGGAAAAAATCAAGCTATAATAGATGACAGCAAAGTTATTTGCAGCATCTAAATTAAAATGGAAGGGGGCCAATTGCCAGGGTTTTGACGAAGTCAGCGGCCCTAAAAAGGGGTTGAAAATTTGAACACATTTGAATTGGGAAATGCAAAAGACCTTCTGACATATTTTTGCCTTTATCAATTTGTGTCAAAGGGGTCTGAATGTGCCCTTTCAGATGATTCATGATTATGCAAGAAAACAAAATTTTAAAAATATGAAAAGGTACCACTGAAAAGAGAGTTAATCCCAAAGATAAAAGTACATTTAAAACCACAGAAAAAGGAAAATTCAAAAAAAATTGGGAATACTGTGAAAAATTATCATGCGATGGAATGAACGTTATAACAAATAAAAATTTCCGCGACAAAATAAATAAACTGTTTGATACTATTTGTAGGGGAATACTAACTTATAGTACCAAGGGATACCATAAAAACCATGAAAAGTAAACTAGAATCTTTGGAAAAAACTCTTAATTCAAAAAAAAAAAACGAAAAACGGATTAGAAGACTGATATAAATTTTTAAAATTGCTAAAATTTTTATGGCTTAAATTTAAAAACCTACCATACATCAAAATATACCCTTATTTAGGGGATAAAAAAGAAATGTTCGCTTGCTCTTTTTGTTAGGTTATGTACGTCTTCCTCTGGGGGAAAAGGGGGAAAAAAAATTTTAGCTTTTAAGAATGCAGTTTTTTTTTAAAATTTTTTTTCTGTGTCTTTTCCCCAAAAATATGACTACAAATTAACATTAGTCTTGGGGTCGTATGACTTGTTTTTTTTAAGTGGGAAAATCAAAGTTTAGCGAGAAGCAAAATTATTTTATAATCATTATTATAGATTTGGGGGTCATCTCTTACAATAGAAAACAGAAAAAAAAAAGGGGGCCAATGAAAAAAAAAACAGGAAAAACCAGAAAAACAGGAAAAGTTACAACTATTACAAAACTATTCGGAATCGAGGATAACAGTGACGGAACTAAAAGTGCGCAACAAAAAGCGATAGGAAAACAATGTGTGCTGAAGGGCTAATCATTCGTTTTGCAATGTGCAAAATTGTTTTAAAACATGATAAATTCAGGAAAACCCCCCAAAAAAATAACAGCTATTAGACATTTTCCAAAAGCAGTACAAGGCTTATGTAAATGTACGGCGGGAAATTTGGGAAAAAAAGACTTCATAAAATTACAAATATCAAATCTGGCTTTGTTTCAACCCATACATTTCCCATTCCTTTCTTCAAATGTTTTTAATTGAAATTTTTAAAGTACTCCCGGTTTTTCCCCCTTTTTTTAAAGGGCAAACTTTCGTAATTCCTATCTTAGTTCATTCCGTATAGAAGCAAGGGGATTGGTCTTTCTTCTTTCTGGTTTTTCCCGTATTTCTTTCGGTTTTTTCCTTTATTTCACCCTTTCTATATCATTAAAAACAAAGATACATATAAATATTTAATAATAAACCATTGCAAATAAAACAATTTTAAACGCAAGTCTTTTCGCATTCCACTTGCGGGCGCTGCATAAGATAAACGTACTTAAAAGAAAAAAAAAAAACACAGATTGGAGGTTTTGGGAAAGTTTTCGGGCCCATAAAGTACCTAAGAATAAAAAAAATATAAGTCGGGGTTCCAAAAAAATACCCTTTTTATTCTGGGTTCCATAAGGAATGTTCATACCTAACTTTTTTAAATTTTTAGGAATTTTTTTTTCCCCTCTTGGTGGCGGCTTTTACAAATAGAATTAAAGAGGGGGCTGAGGATACTCTTCTATCTATCGTTTTAAGGCCGGGATATCACGCCCCCCAATAACGGCTCATTAACGTACTGTTTTAAATTTTAAAATATATATAATATATATATATATAAATACACCTTTTTGTGCGTTTAACAATTATATCTTCAATTTTTTTTCGAATTTAGGAAAAAAAAATTATGGAGAGCACCCGTTGACGCTTTAACATCCCCTTTTCGTAAGCCAACCAACATGATAAACCTAGAAAACCATTGAGGGAACCCGATATCCCCAAGTGCATCAGAGGACTAAAGCCCCCGCTCGCAAAGTCCTCGCAATGCCAAAAAATCCCAAATTTCCTCCCTTTTTACGAAAGCTACGCTTCAACATTCACCTGCTACAATTAAAGGAGTCTATCACAAAACTCCAACTATCACCAGAAAAAAAAAAGGGGGGCCCCGTGATGCCGCAAAATAATTGAATGGCGAGGGTCCAGTCTAAAGAGGTACAATCGTTGACAAAGATGTTAAAAAAAGTGGTCCCAAGTTTAACCTGAGGGGCACCCGGTGAATTTGAAAAATTTGGACGAGAATTCGTTAAGTAGACGTATTAGACCTATCTTGAGGGACAAGGCAAAACTAATCAAGCCATTTGAGAAACCAACGTCCAAAT
>JAROYE020000217.1:0-13627 GCA_029619315.2 Dynastes maya
TTACCACCCATTCTATTTCAAAAACTATCCGAACATGATTTTAAACCGACGTTTTTGAATTTGCAAAACTGACGATGAATAAATTAAGAACGACGTAAATTCAATTACAAGATTATATTTTCCGATGGTTATTGCACATTTTACACCCACAAATTATAAATTTACAAGAGAAGTAAGGAAGCCAAAATAAGAGACCAACAATATGTAATTATGTGCTGATAAATGGAAATAATAGAAAATATTTACTGATATTAGAGTGAACGAGGACAATAAATCTACAGTGACCATTACATGGTAGTACCCCAAAATCTAGAATTCTAGTAACAAACCAAAAAAACCCACAGAAAGTGTCGAACGGACAAAAACAAAAGCTAAAATAAGATCCTACACGCTCAGAAGGAAACACAGGTAAGTGCACCTAACCGATTTAAATGAAACTGCTTTTATAGACCGATCTAGTGTAAGAACAACGGTAACTATCTTAGCTTCCCAATCCCCCACCGCGGGGTGTAAAGCCCCCCAAACTCAACACAAAACCCTTCGCTGTTTGACTCAGTAGTTTAAAAAACTGTGAGAGATATAAAAGAAAAATTAAGACAAGATTTGTTGCACATGCTCTTAACGATGCCCGTAAAAATCCTTCGGGAAGCAGAATCTTACGGATTCTTTAAAATGTGGTAGCCATTCGGCGATGTATCCAACTTTTATACCACGCGTATTTAAATAGATTGAAAAACCCTTGGCGGTAACAATTGATTTGATTAAAGATTGTAACTGTTTCTTTGGTGTAGAATTATGTCGTAATTATAAGTGGTAGTTCATCTAAAAAATGTTCCATGTCCTAAATCGCAGACGTCAAAAGGTTGTACCATTGAATTTATTTTCTTTGGAATTGTAAAAATATTTTCTTTTTTGTTCGTTGGTACTAAATTTTGCCCATCACTCGGACAACGCCCACTACAGGAATCCAATAACCAAAAACCTTCAGCTCCGGCATTTAAGTATTTGGTAAGTACACGTCTGTAAAACCATTCTTTAAAAAATTGCTGAGAAGTTTTGTTTTCCGGACATTGAAGCCGGATCATAAATTTCTAACTTTAAGGAATTAAAAATAAATCAAAATCATGCCTGGTTTTATTATATACTGAAATAAAAGTGTATCTTCAGTGACAATGCACATTTACTTTAAATTTTAAAAAAGTACCTTGTGTAAATACTTACTATTAATATTATTCACTAAATTATTACTTTACTTTCCTAAACAACAAACCGTAACAGTTTCCCTTTTTAGAATTTTTGAAAATAATAAATACATAACTTAAAATTATACTAACCTTATAATTAATGTATTGTTTGTGATCTAGGTTTAGTATTTCTACATAATCTTCTTTCCGGAAACTTCTTCAATTACAATCTTTACTCATAATCAATTGTCATCTATCTTCTATATTTTTGTAGTATATAAAAATTCTGTAATTTGCAAAAAAATAACGTGGTGGGGGTTGTTTTCCCTAAATAAATATTCGTTATAGAGACAATATTTACGTCATCGTCTTAACTTTCTTTGATATCTCTCATAGTTTCTGAGCTATTGAGTCAAACAGCTTGGGGTGCTTTACACCCCGCCAGTAAGCGATTGGGCAGCTAAATAGTTAGTGTTGTTCTTACCCTAGATGGGTCTATAAACCTACAAAGCTTCATTTAAATCGGTGGGATGCACATTCCTTGTCAGTTATCAAAGCAGAAAAAATTGCTAATAAAGTGACAGGTGACATGGAAGTAGGCGACATAGATCTAAACCATGGCTTAGAAGAATTATGGCAAATATTCCAAAAAAATTATATTAAACGCAGCCAAAACATGTGGAACAATCAAAATAAACAGAAATCTGAAACAAACACATATGGTGAAGCTCCGAAAACGAAGTGAAGGTAAAGAAACAGACGTGGAGAAATATTTGACCAACAAAAGTGAAGGTAAGTAACTATGGGAAATATAAAAAACAAAGACAAATAGTAAAAGTGGTTCTGGAAGAGAAAAGGAAAACTTGGGAGGAATTTGGAAATAAAATTGAGAAAGACTACCATGGAAACCAAAGACTATTTTACAAGGCCTTAAAAAACCTCAGAAATGATAAGGCACAGCAACAAATTAAAGACAGCCATGGAATAGTGAAATGGAAAGGATATTTCGTCCAAAGAGAGTGACAGTACAGAAACGGAAGAGACTAAATGTTTGGGACAACAACAACAGGAAGCCATTAATCAAGTACTCGAACTCTGTGGCACTGGAGCACGGAAACACTTCACTAAAACACTTACCACAATACGTCACTCGCACTGGACGCACGTTTCAGTAGCTTCGAAGGAAGACCGGAGAGAAAGTAAAAATTACTGAGGAATAATCCTACCGAATGTACGAGGGTAGATTGAAAAGTTTCCGGAATGACAATGAAAAGAAAATAAATCGGATTCAAGTTATATTTTATTTTTCAATACAATCCCCTCGAAGCTCAACACACTTGGTGCAACGTTTCTCTAGCATCTCGATTCCCTCCCGGAAGTGACTTTCTTCGAGGATCCCAAAATAATCGTTTACAACCCCATCAGTTCTTTATTCGACCAAAACCTCTTTCCACCCAGAAATGTTTTGAGTTTCGGGAACAGGTCGAAGTCCGACAGAGTCAAATCAGGCGAATACGGCGAATGCGGAAGGATTTCGAACTTTAATTCTGTCAACTTTTGCTGAGCGATTGCACTTGAATGAGCGGGCAACAACACTTTTTTCTTGGCCATTTCCGGGGTTTTTTCCTGAATTGCTGCTTTCAGTTTATCCAAAAGTGTTATGTAATATTGGCCAGTAACAGTTTTCCCTTTTTCAAGATAATCAATTAGCACAATTCCTTTTGCATCCCAAAAAACCGATGCCATCACCTTTCCAGCCGAGTGAATGGTCTTTGCCTTTTTCGAAACCGATTCACCGCGTTCAATCCACTGTTTTGATTGCATTTTTGTTTCTGGTGTGTAGTGATGGATCCAGGTCTACATGGTCACGAATCGTCTCTTGAATCCCATTGGATTCCTCGTAAACACTTTCAAACAATCGGCTGAGGTTCGAGCTCGAATCCATTTTTGCTCCGAATTGAGCAAATGCAGCACCCATCTTGCAGAAAGCTTTCTTAAACCCAATTCATTATGTAAAATATGAACTACTCGTTTATAAGAAATGCCCACGACTTCCTCAATTTCACGCACTTTTATTCGGCGATCTGCCAAAACCATGTCATGGATTTTATCCACAATTTGTAGCATGGTAGCCGTTTTCGAACGTCTTGAACATGGTTCATTAGTTGTATGTGTGCGGTCACGCTTAAATTCCGAAACCCAAAAACTCACGGTGGAAAATGAAGCTGATGAATTCCTAAGAACGGCATCTAACCTTGATTTGCTTTCCAAATAAAAAAATTTGATGACCGCTCGAACTTCGTTTTTATCCATAATTGAAAACACAAAAAGGTACTTGACTCCAATGCTTACCAAAACCAGACTATTTGACATTTGCAGTCAATTGATATGAAAGAGCTGCCAACGCAACGACATAAAGTATTTAGAAAAAAGCAACCCCTTAGCAACGATTCAGGAAACTTGTCAATCTACCCTCGTTGTATCGTAGATTTTCGTACAAATAAGAGAAACACGACTAATAAATGAAATAGACGATCGGATGGAAGAGACCCAAAATGGCTTTAGAAAAGGCCGAAGTATCCAAGACCATATATCCACCATAAAGGAAGCAGTAGAAAAAAGTAGAAGTACAAACTCGGAGATATATCAAGCGTTTCTGGATCTCGAGGAAACTTTCGATAGGGTACCAAAGGCAGAAGATGAAGCAAACCTGAAAAGAAGAAATGTCCCAACTAACTTAATAAGAACGACTATGAACTTCTTCCATGATAACCAGAGTACGGACGAATCTAGGCAAACGTCATCAATACGTCGAACATGCGGTCTTCGATCCATAGCACAAACAATAAAATAGTGGAGTGTGGATACCGATATCGTTCAGTCGTTCGTTAGCCTGCGAGGTGTGGTCGTATGCGTATCTGCGTTCAATTTAAAACAAGAACCATTTATTTTATTTTATAGTATTTACTTTTATTACGATTTGAATAATATTTGCCTTTTTATACGTTTATAAAAACAACTCTTCTTTTCAAAAAATATTTTATTTCTTCTTTAAACGTGGCTGAAAAGAGTTTGCAGCTGTGGCGAGAAAAAATACTTACTTGGATTAAAGTTGAAAATTTAAGTCTTACAAGCAATTATCAGGTATATTGCAGTGTTTGCGATAAAATTATTTCTGTGGAGCCACGTCACTATGCTACACAACATGTTCAAACAAAAACTTATTCATCGAATTTAAATCCACATAAAGATACTTTCTATGCCGATCTTTATGAGGCGTTTATTGCAGCTACTATTCCATTTTCAAAATTAAATAACAATATTTTTCGAACTTTCCTGCAAAAATGTATTGGTAAACATAAACCCGATGAATCAACCATTAAAAAAAACTAATCACTTTGTAGTTAATATAGTTGTAGGAATCCATCCAAATCAACCATATCAGCCGTATCTAATTGCAAGTAAAATTGTTCCTAGACCCTCAGCAGACAACGTTGCAAACATTATAATAGAAAGTTTAAATAACTTATTTTTAGGAGATATTCAAACACGGGCGAATGTAATATTATTTGTTAGTGACGCAGCAGCAACCATATTAAAAACTGGAAAAATATTTAAAACATTATATCCAAATATGATCCACATCACGTGTATAGCTCATGCGCTACATCGCATTTGTGAATTTATTCGTAATGAATTTCGGCAATGTGATAGGTTGATAAGCAATAGTAAGAACGTTTTTCTTAAAGCTCCATCGAGAGTTTTACTGTATAAACAGGCATTACCACAATTTCCTCTTCCACCGTCACTTATTATTACGCATTGGGGAACAAGGATTGAAGCAGCGTTATTTTATCATAAAAATATTAAGGATATTTCTCCTGTAATCAATAATTTAAATAATGACGCAACCAGTATTGAAGTATATAAAACTGTTATACAAAATCCTCAATTATCAACTGAATTGCAATTTATTGCAAATAATTTCAGCAAATTACCGGAATATGTTAAATATTTTGAGCAAGAAAATATTCCATTGCAAGAATCTCTAACATTTTTAGATTCAATACGAAAAGATTTCGAAAATATTCCAGGTGAATTTGGATGCCGCCTCAAGAAAAAAATTGATATATTTTCTAGAAACCCAGATTTAAGTACTCTACGGGAAATATGTTATGCTACTTTTTCAAATGATGAAATCAAAGGTAAATATGAACACCTTGCTAATTCTTTTTTTTTTGCCCCGTAACAGGTTGTGATGTAGAACAATCGTTTTCTCGTTTAAAAGATATATTAACGTCAAAAGGTTGTCGTTTTACTGACGAAAATTTAGAAAAGGTTTTAATAACCAGTGCCAACATAGCATATATTTACAAAGATACTGAACGATAACTTCAAGTAATGTGAAGTCTAGTGTATTTTACATTGCAATAATATAAACGTAACAAATAAACTTAATGCGACTATTGCTGTGGCAATCGACATACAGATGTTACTTCTATGCGACCTACGATTGCTTTGATGACGTTTACCTAGATCCGTCCGTAGTCTGATGATTAACGCTGGCCACGAGCGGTACCGCGCATCGGCGTAGAATCAGTTCGGACCGAGAGGAACGGTAGTATTACTTCGTCTGCGGAGCAGTACGGACATTTTCGCTGCCGGTCATTTGCGCAATTGTTTATCTGTCCTAGAAAAATTATGATTTCGTCAGCAAAACGACCGCGGTCGGACAAACTTCGAAAATTTATTGCAGAAATTCCAGACTTAATATATGAAGGTGCTAAAATTAAATGTGTAATCTGTAAAATCCCGTTAATGTGTTGGTCCAGACAATATTGTCTACGACACGTAAATAGTGAAAAGCATGTCTCAAAAAGAAATTGCGCACGAGACAATGAAAATTTATATTTAATTTATGCGTTACGTTTATCGCATGTAATATACCGTTTAATTTACTAGACAAGGAACCATTTATCTGCTTTTGGAATAACTATTCGGAGTGCAAATTACCAAGTCGAACATCGTTACGAAGAATTGTGCCATCTGCGCGCGAACATATTGAACAAAAAATAAAATCGGAGTTGAAAGATCAAAAATTGTGGTTATGTGTCGACGAAACAACAGATCGGAAGAAACATTCTGTTCTTAATGTAATGGCACGCAAATTGGAACCTCATCAATCGGCACCTTCAATTCTATTAGTCTCCAAACGAATACAACAGTGTACTGCCGAAGTAATTTCAAAGTTAGTGTTAAATACATTGGACAAGTTTGAACTTTCAACAAACCAACTCTTGATGTTAGTGAGTCATGGTGCTGCAAACATGCTTTCTGTAGGCGGGTCTCTTAAAAAGCATTCTGCTAATTTGTTACACATTTCGTGTAAAATTCATGCTCTCAATCTTGTGGCGGATAGTATCAGAAAATGTTATCCTAAGGTAGACGCTTTAATAGCGCATACCAAAGCAGTATTTGTCAAATCACCGAATTTCACAGACTGTGCCCCCGTATACCAGAGCCACCAGAACCTATTCTAACTCGTTGGGGAACATGGTTGCAGGCCGCGTTTTATTATCATAAATATTTTGACAATATTAAGAACGTGGTTTTACAATTCGATACAAAGGAAGCTGCCGCTATCCAGAAAAGCCAGTCGAAATTTCAAGATAGTCAGGTTAAAATGGATTTAAAAATCATTCACGACAATTACTTCGGGCTAGCAGATGCAATAGAAAATTACAAAATCCTGGGGTGCCGTTAGAAGAATCTCTACAAATAGTGCAACATGTTCACGCACAGCTATGCGCGATTGAAGACGCAAAAAATGTTTCTGTTCTAGAAAAATTTGAAAGTGTTTTTGAGAAAAATTCTGATTTTGGCACATTAAACACATTTGTGAAGGTGCGTCAACAGAATCGTTAAGTTATTTGAAAGATTATTTTACTTACGCAAATATTACGTCACTAGATGTAGAACGTTCGTTCTCTGCATATAAACGCATTTTTTCCTCATGCCGTACTAGTTTTGCCGAAACAACAGTTGAAATATATCTAATGTTGCAGATATTTAACAGACATTATTCACTTTGTGATTTCACGGAGGACTCTTAAAATGGTAAGTGTTTGAGCACGTGTTATTTAATTTTTATTTAAAAGATGAGCGAAATTATTTGCGGCAGCAAACATCTCTATTAGCAGAATAACTCTAGTGGAACGCGAGGCCTGGTCGACTCTACGCTACTGCGCGGTACCGCTCGTGGCCAGCTTTACTGATGATAACACAAACGAGGTGGATTGCTCAGCCCAGTCGTATTCAACGTGGTGATCGATGACATAGTCAAGGAAACAAAAAGTACATCAACATTATACGGAGGTGACAGAAATCTTAATCTCTTAGGGTACTATTGAGGAGGAGGTTGAAAGTGGTAAACAATAATTTAAATCCACATGTTTGGTTCCAACAAGATAGGGGCAACACCTCATTATCAACTCGGTGTTAGAAATACTTAAATGAAATGTTTGCAAACTGTTAGATAAGAAGAAAAGGAATTGTAAAATGACCACCACGATTACCAAATTTTGCTATCTATGATTTTTTCTTGCGAGGCCACAAAAACAGAGTTTATCGCAACATTTGCTTTAGATTTTTTTAAATTTTGACATTTTATATTTTGTTTCTTTTTTGTAACATTTTTTTTTATCTTTGTACCGATTGAGAAAACTTGAATTTGAATAAGAAACAGAAGAAATAGCAAATGTAACCTGACGAAACTACAGGGAAATAAGTAATTTGGATCAATGTCCTTTACGAACTAAAAGATAAGTGGTTTGAAGAACTCCCCAGTGGGAAAGCGTTAAGAATGCGTGGAAATCATTGGTATTGCTTTCGCTAATTCTCACAATAATTTGCGATTTGATGAGACACGTTTTCCAAGTCCTATTTCGTTTTAATGTATTCCGAATTAATGTGTAACAACTTAAATCACGCTACGCCGGGTATTGTGACACATTATGCATTCAACTTAAAATAACATTTTCGCTAGGTTTAGAACTCTCTATTTTACTAATGAATGAATAATTAAATATATTTATCCAAGTTGTAATTCCACGATATGCCAACCGTACTGACAACAAGCCCTATCTCAATGTACGAAACTTGTTTAAACTCTAATATTAAATATAGCATTATAAGACCGGGGGCTCGCCTCGGATTTAACTTGTCGCTTGGCGTCCTAGAATATTAATACCGCCAACTTGAAAAGAAGAGGGACTATTCATTTACAAAATCACGATAACAAAGTTCGGAACCGTGAATGGCGTTTCTCGATATTTCCCCAAATTTTTTCCATAAATCAAATTAAAAAAAAAATGGGAAAATTTTCGATTTAATATAAGGAAACGAGATGAGAGAATTAATGTTAAAACTTGTAAACAGCCCTAAATCTGCCTCGCCCTTTGCGCTGAAAGAATTTTATAATTAGAATAGAAGTTTATTTAATACTTGAAATGGGAATTTGACAGAATTAAACCCAGCGACTCAGTCCCTTCCTCGAGCAGCGAAAAAAAGATTAAGCCCGTTAGATGTGGTGAATGAGCACAAAAAAACTCATTTCCAATTCCGCTCTTAGTATTTAAATCATATTTCTGTGTGGACAAGGGTTGCTTTAATTAAACTCTTTGAATCTTTAAAACACGTTACTTATTACTCTTACCACAACATTTTACTAAAATTGGATCTTTAGCAATAAAACTACACTAAAGAGCAATGATTTTGGTACATCGTTTGCTTAGTGTTCCTTTAAGTAAAAAGTGATATCAAAAAGGTGTCAAAGAAATCAGAAAATTGTTTTCTCGTCAAATAATAGTCTCAAAAATATTGTAGAAAACATTTTAGAAAACTGACGGAAGCACGACCAGGCCCACGATGAATTTCGTGAAACTCGAACAAAATCGGTTGTTCTAAGAAATATTCATGCTGTGCGCAACATAACTGAAGAGATGATAGAGGCATCCTTAGACATATCGAAGACTGTAGTACATTCGATTTTACATGAACATTTAGGTACGAACAAGATCTTCCCCCGATAGATGGAGGAAATGCTCAAAAATTCCACAGAAGAACTTCAAAACCCGTATAAAACATCGTAAATAACACTGGGGAACAGCAATTTCGTTCTCTTAAATCTGTGATCCAAAAATAACCGCAGTTTTTGTCAATCACGTCAACTTTTTAAGCTACAGGATACCCTCAGGAGTCATACAAATTGTGCATATAAAGGAAAATAAAGTAAAAATTTACCAAATATACTGTTTATAAAGAATAATTTTATTCATACAAAGGCTATAATAGTTACTGCAAGTTAAATTGTGTTCATACAAATAGTTGTTTTTTTTATCGAACGGTAATTACATATTAAGGCAAAAATTTTCGCTTATAGCCTTTTCTGGAATATTTAATCTGTGGCTATTCTCGCTTGATGCCCCAACAATAGTTATCCATCATATGTACATTCCATCTACCTTGATACCGTGCCTCCATGACCGTCAAATCCTGGTGAAATCGCTCACCTTGCTCATCACTGACTGCACCAAGATTTTCCGGGAAGTTAGCAAGATGGCTATGTAAAAAAATGCAATTTGGTGCTCATGTTGCAACCTAGCAGTTTGAAGCTCTCCAAGAGTTGCTGGAACAATTTTTGGCGTAATTCTGTGCTCGTGTATTTCCAAGATAGTCTTTAACAATGTTTTTGAATGCCAACCAAGCATTCTTTTCAATGTCTGACATTGTTCCGATGAAATGTTCATCTTTAACAAGCTGCCGAATCTGTGGACCATCAAAAACACCGGCCATTATCTTTTCAAATGACAGGCTAGGAAATTCCGAAATGAGATACTTGAAACAATCTCCTTCAATTGGCAAAGCTTTAACGAATTACTTCATGCGACCCAATTTTATATGCAGAGGTGGAAATATCATGTTCTTTCTGTCGACAAGTGGCTGATGTACAATGTTTGGATCACCAGGTTTCAGGTCAGATCGTGGCAGCCAATTTGACTGCACCCAATGCTTCTCACGAGCTCTGCCGTCCCACATACACAAAAAGCAGGGATACTTGGTATATCCGCGTTGCTGGGCAAGAAGGAAGCTAACCATTTTAAGGTCAGCACAAATGATCTATTGGTGCATGTGGCAACAAATCAATGAGCCTCTTTAGGTCTTCATATTCTTCATTCAAACGAACTGAATGGCCTATCGGGACTGAACCAAATAAATTTCCATTGTGGAGGAGAACACACTGCAAGCTCCGCTTTGAGCTATCGATAAACAGTCGCCATTCAGTTGCGTTATAGGCTGAAATTCCCAACTCTTCCATTAAACCATGTACGTTATGGCAATACACAAATCCATCTTCACTTCGAAAGTATTGTAGAAACGCACTTTCTCCTTGATCGAAAATAGGATACCTTAGCTCCCTTTTCAAGCAAGTTTTTCTCGTGCAGTCTTGATGCTAAGAGCTCTGAAGCTTTTTGGGATAGTCCCAAATCTCGTACCAAATCATTCAACTCATGCTGGTCAAATCCATTACGAACGGAATCATCTTTAATTTCAAAATCTTCATCGTTGGGGTCACTTTGATCTTCACCAGTTTCGTATTCCCGTATTTCCAAGGAGGGTAATTCATTGAAAACTGGCACTGGGATTTCGGCTGAATGAGGCACTGGGCATATAGCTGATGGTAAACGAGGATACTCTATTTTACATTTGTTTTTCTTGTTATATCCTGACGTTTTCACTATACAAAAGTAATAATCATTTGAATGACCTCTGGGCTCTCGCCAAATCATAGGTATACCAAATGGAAGTTTATCACGTGTTCCCTTGGTCCACATCTGTAAACCCTCAACACACTTTGTGAGGGGCCCATGATTTATCTTGATCATCAATTTTCGCTTTAAACTAGGCAAAATAGACTTGCCTGACAAATTTAGTGATGTTTGTCCTTTGACTGGGAATGGTAAAACTGCCACATATGTAACAAAACGAATCGGAGCTGTTTAAGTACTTACGACGTGAACTAGCAGAGGTAGACATAAGGAAAAGTTTCAGTTCATATATCAATAAACACTAAACACTGCTAACCTTGTATATAAACAAGAACTCAGACTCCACGTCGGAATGGGCTGCACCGTTTCAGAGCGACACACAACGTCTCACTACAGTATCTTAGGAGTAACCGAACAAGTCCAGACAAGTATAAACCTCTCGCTGTTCTCCTATGCGTCATTCACCCGGCGCCCATCGGAGAAGGTT
Organism: Dynastes maya; assembly: GCA_029619315.2. NCBI lineage: Eukaryota > Metazoa > Arthropoda > Insecta > Coleoptera > Scarabaeidae > Dynastes > Dynastes maya. Next base: position 11,499 of record JAROYE020000217.1, read on the forward strand.
TGTGTCAGCCAATAGGAGAGCAATAGTGCTTCCTATGATCCATGCTCGATTTCGCGGAGAGTGTGGTCACATTCTCATAGGTGTAGAGATAAAACTTGACGTGGTAGAAGAAAACCAACTACAGTTTTGAAACCAGCATGCCTAATTAACTATAAAACAGCTCAAAAACCAAACTCAACAGAAATTGTGTTACAAATTGTTCCCCAGTGTAGTTCTTTTAAAATGTTTACCGGTAATTTGCGATCTTTTACCGGTAATTGAAAAGAATATTAAATACATATACAAACAGAATAAGTATAGAAATAATTATTCTTTTAGGTCTTCAAAGCATTTAGTAAAAGCCCTACGTTACTTAAAAGAAAAATGATTGCTTCTTTCTTTCATTGTATTGGACTTGTCGCAAGCATTGCTTTGGAGGATCAACAGTTAATGCTAAATGCTACACAACAATTTGTTTGCCAGAAATCATTGATAAAATCAGGAAAAACAATCGACAACGTTACATCATCCTTCATCATGACAATGTCAGCCTTTACACAGCACGTCAAAAAATTGATTATTTCAAAGAGAAAAACATCGAGTTAATGTCTCATTGCCCCTAGTCACCAGATCTATTGCTTGACGACTTCTTCTTGATCCCAAATGTCAAACAAATGTATGGACAGCGATTTTTATCATTTCAAGAAGCTGTTGAAGCCCCCAAAAACCATGTCTTGGAAATACCACATTTAGAGTGGAAAAAATGTTTCGAGAATTGATTCGAACGCGTGCAATAAAAGTATTTGAACCAAAACATTGTTTTTCTTTTATTCTCAAAGTTGATGCATTTATGTTAAAAGGTTTTAGATCTTTTTAGTAACTTAACGTCGTTGTTAACACTAAATAAATATAAATAAAAATACGATGAGACAAGCCCTACAAAATGTTATCATTCCGAATTTAAAAGAAAAATATACATCAAAAGAAGAAAAATCAAAGGGCAATTTCGACAGATATGCAAATCATCTTGACGCAATTACAAAAGAAATCGAATTCACTTTCATTCCCGTAGGTAAATTTATATTCTTTTTGATCTTTCTTCTATATTTCCTTTTACCACGGAGACTCGCTAGGCAAAAGAATTTTACTCCCACGGCTTCTCTCTCTCATTTTTTTTCTGCCCCCCAGACGCAATAATTCCGTTGATATTTATGAGATGATCGAATTTAAAGGAAATATTTACGTAGTATATCTTAGTTGCGAAACAAAAGGAAACTGTTTCGTTCCTCTTTGAACGTTGAGGATAATACAAAGGAAAACTTATTAGAGGGTTTGTTTTGCGTTCTTTAAGAACAAAGGCGATTTAATGTTATTTTATAACATCAAAACATATTTGAATTTATCTTGTTATTTTACTGTTTGAAGTTGGTAGAACTGTTTAGACATTTATATATGTTGGTAGAAAACAAAGTGTAGGTAGTAACCGAGATCGAACAGTAATGGCGTATTTCAAGAAGGAAAGGCTATGGCTTTTGTAAGATGGTGCAGTTATAGGATAAAGTTCTTTTAAACCACGTGGGCAATCTGGAATCCTTTCTTGTAGAGACGGAAGTTTTTTTTCATAAAAAGCAACATCCATAGCGTTGTTCAGTATTTCAATTAATTTTTCAATTCCTCTTAGAGTACAGCTGTTTGGATTCTCCTATCAAGTTCATCTTATAACTCGATAATAAGAGTTCATAAGGTGGTCATATAAAAATTTGTTAAAATTGAAGTACTATATGGTTTAGATCATCGTTTTGCATAAAAACGAAGTTCTGTCCAATAAGTCACAAGTCTCCAAGGTAAAATAAAAAAAAAAGTGTAGGATCTAGTAAAATTATATTATCATTTAAAATATTTCTCTTATTTAAAATTTCACCGTGGTACTATTTTAACCGTATACAAGTAAAAGATATACAATTAAATTCTCTGATAATGGTACGAAAAGTAGTCAAAATCTTTTGCAAATCGCCACAAAAAATGATGATATATTACAAAAACATGTAAAAGAAGAATTTGGTCGAGAACTTTCGTTAATAATGGATTCTAAAAGACGTTTGGAAATAGCTTACAGATTATGGTGAGCGTTTTTTTTTGAAGATCAAAGC
>JAROYE020000218.1:0-13591 GCA_029619315.2 Dynastes maya
GAGATCGATTTACGTAAACAGCGTACGAATTACTCTCCCCAAAGGTACTTTGGTAAATCTGTATCAATAAACATGCATCTTACCTTGTCGAGTATCGTTCTATTTAATCTTGCAGGCACACCGTTTTGTTGTGGTGTATACTTACAAGTAAATTCCTGTTGGATTCCATTATTTTGAATATGTTGGATGCTTTTAATTTTTGTATATGTGCAATCAGTTTGTCCTCGGCTTCAGTCTTTCTTTTTAAAAGATATATACAACTAAAATGGGAAAAGTCATCTATGACTGTTAAATAACATGTAACAAGTTTCCAATACAATTTGAACGAGGTTTTGGCCGGGCTTTGGCTGGACGCCTACGAGACTATGTAGAGAAGTAACCTTTACACTTTCCCTGTGTTTTGGATTTATTACGGTGAGACGGTCATTTGATTTATGGTACGTGCTACAATAACAAGAGACGTCGATCCTTCTGTATATTCCGCATGTGTTTATTCTTTAGTTTAGGAATATAGGCGGAAGGAATACAAATTTGACGGATAGAAGAGACATTACCGTTGTCTCGCTCGATTTTTATTTTTATGAGGGTGGGATGGCCGCATGTCTTGCGTTTCTTGGTGACAAGACCTTTTCCGCCTTTTCTCCTTATTTTTAACTTGGTTTTAGCCTTAAACGGCAAAAAAGTAGGTACTTGTATATATTTTTCTTGAAGAGTAGGGACAGAGCGGGTTAGATTTAATATATGTTCTCTCACATCAATCGATGCGCGGCTGAAGAACGGCTGTTCCTGTTCCGAGTTAATTAATAATTTGTGTGGTGCGGAGTGTACCGAGACTATTGTTGTCTGCTGTGTTGACTAATTCACAATCTCTACATTTTTCTTTTCTCGTTTTTTTTTTCATTTAAATTTTGTGTAAAAAATGTTTTTAAATGAATTTGACAATTTATTATGTCATGTTATATAAAAAAGGTAAATTTAAAATTACTCGAATCTCTATCGATCGGTGTCCAAACTTGTATTTTGTTTCATAAAATTCACGTGTTTAAATTTATTGTAATTTTATTTTTGTCTATATCCAGTTTTGTATGTATAAAATCTAACTGTTTTCTCAATATGTGTTTTTGATGAAGGAATTGCAAACTATCTCTGGAACAAGCTACTAAAACCGATTGTTTGTATTGTTGTTTTGTGTAATAATTGGAATGTTTAGAAAAAAAGAGTATCATCTCTCACCATTTTTGTCTCATATGCAAATTTAGCACAGTTAAGATATCACCTATATAGCGTAAAGGTGTAGAAGTGCCCGAGTTTGATTGGAATACTTTAAATGCAGGCCGAGCAGGGTTTTTTTTTTTTAGTGAGACGGGCCTTGGGCCCATTAAGCCCGTTTGGCCTGACGACCCCGTTTGGCCCGATAAGCCTGTTCGCTGTTAATTTTGAACATTCTTTCTTGAAATTTAAACTTATTCTTCCCAAACTTTTTTTTTTGACAAGACGTAGCAAGTATAAATACTTTATTAGTATTTACTTTTAAATTTAATATAAATGTGTAAGTTAATTGCATTTATAATTCGATACTGAGCAATATAAAAAAAAATAAGAAAATATAATTCATATGCTCACTTAGAAAGACAAATATTTCACATGTAAGGCAGCAGCAAATTTCCCATTTTCTCTGTTTAGGTCAACATTTTCGTTAGTATTAGGTTAGTATTGTTGTTTTAGGCTAGATTTATTTAATAAAGGTTATTCGGGAGGAGGTGTCAAAACAGAAGTAAGCGACATCTAGACCCTTTTGTAAGTCGCGATAATGATTTAAATCAATTACATAAGTATAACTTCAAATAATTTATATCACTTATACTTTACGTTTGACGCTTTTACAAGCGCTCACGTGTTTCATTGCATGCGGAAGAATCCCTGGTTCTAAGCGTATTACGTCAGAAAGCACTGATAAATATAAAACAAGGTGTTTTGTATTGCAAAATCAATACGCATATGTATTACGTACGTTTAGTTTAAAGTGTGTTGCGATCATTTTCAGAAGTGTTATAGTTTACCTTTTGTATATACACAGTTTTATAAACGTTCACTGCATTATTTTGTACTGGTCTTTTCTTAACTAGACAGACGCTTTTCTTTTATAATACATAACATACTCAAATTGATAAATAGGTTTTATCGTTGCTACTACATGTTTAGAGACTATACTCCGGCTGGAAGCGATCCGAACGCTGTAGTTGAATGATTGAATACTGCACTGCGAGAGTGTTACACGCAGCATTTTTTTTCTCTAAACATGAGAGAATCACCAAAAAAGAAGGATTTCTCGAACTAAATATTTTTTAAAAAGCATTCATAGGGCTTAGTCCAGATGGTCGCGCGACGATGCGCATTTCATAAATCGCGCGATAACGTGCGTATAGCGATTTTAAATTATATCATATACAATCGTTTATATGGTCACGTGTCGTCGTGCGTAGATCTGCGACTGCGCGCGACAGCCTGTGCTCTATGCCAGGTGTTTTTGACTCACGCGTTTGCGCACGACATCGCGCGTATTGAAGTACTGTAAATATTAGTGTTGGGCATAATCGATATATTTCAATAATCGAATGAATCGAAATAATCATTTAAAATAATCGAATGATCATTCGAAATTTACTGACGATTTCGATTATTTTCCACGATTATTTGACAGAATCCGAGTGACGAGTGAATTATTTCGAAACTCGAAACCTCGAAGTTTCGAATACAGATCTCGAATCGTAATCCGTTTGTGCGTTCCTGCGCAGTCGAAACGAATGTTTTAATTTTAGAGTCACGTGGGTAATAGTGAGACACTCGGTGGTGGGCAACATAAAACGTATTTTACCCAACTATTAGTTATGGGAAAACGAATTCTTATTTTACATTTGAAATAAATGTTAACCAAGCAATATTCGTTAGATATCACCTTTTCCATAACATATATAATTGAAGTTGTTCTTTAAATTTAATGCCAATATTAAATATGTCCTATTTTTCATTAATTGTGAGCTTATTGCTTCTTTTTCGTAAAATAATCACTGCCATAGTGTCTCACTCTACCACAGGTACGGGTAACAGTGGGATAAATGTCAAGCTACAAATTATTTTACACCTTTAAAAATCAATAACATTATGAAATAGTGTACGAAGTTACTTAGCCAGATGTGTACTAGGAACTATCGGTTGAAAGTATTAACTTTTTCCCAATGGTTTTTGAATTGTTATATTTTTTTTTATTTATTTTTATAATTCTTCAGGAAATTCCCAAAACAACTTCCATAAATGACATAATAGATTTAACTTTTATATACTGTTACAAGATTTTTATAATTTATGTAATGGATCGCTTGAAATGCCCTAAAGTTAAATAAAATATATCAACATCCTTTACATCAGTATCGTGAAGAACGGTGACTCTGCATAGTGGAGAATTTAAACCAATATCCGTACACTGGCGATTTTGTATAATTGTATAATTTAAAATGTACATCATGTAAAAACTTTCGTTGTATTCTGTCAATTATATCGGCAATGAATGTTGTATTGGGCACTCCAGATGACGCAGCCATACTGTAATTTATTGAGCACCAATGATTTATATAAAATGAATATATAATAAAACAATCTTTATTGTGAATTCGAATGATAAAATCCGACATTTTGAGGGCACTCTTAGCTATTGCATCTATATGGATTTTAAAATGATAATTTTCTGTCAAAAATTATACCTAAGTCTTTAATTTGCGATACTTCGGTAAGTGGATTACTATCTATAGCATTGTTATAACGAATTATATTTCTCTTCCTAGTAACCTAACTGATTTACATTTCTGCACGTCAAGGAAAAGTTTATTTTTAGGGCAGTAATCTTTGCAAAAGGGCCTGATTCAGAGTGCATTTATCTGGCAGTCTCAAAAACCAACTAATTTTTGAATACAGCTTGAGATCATCTGCATATAAAGAAAAATGGAATAATTGAAGTACAAATGTCATTAATGAAAATTGTAAAAATTAAGTTGGGCCAAATTTGAACCCTGGGGTACCCCAGACGTACACATTCACAATCCAGGTTACCACAACAACCAATATATTTTTTTCAAAAGCTCTTTTAAAAAAACCGTTAAATAAACATCTATTGCCCGGATGAATCGGGACACACCGACACAAAATAGTTAACATCTTAAACAATTTGTTTATCCCACCGGGGTGTTAACCAAAAATCAGTGTTGGAAAAAATTGGTTTATTTTTAAAATTTTTTTTTTGCATAATTTTCTAATTAAAGGAAAATTGGGGTTTTTACAAATCAAAAATTTTTTTTCTGTAAACCCCCCAAAAATGGGAAAAGCTTATTAATAAAATTAATTAAAATAAAGAAAAATGGAAAAAAATTTAATGTCAAGTCCACCAAAGTTAACACAATGGAGAAACCCAAAATACACCAAGGAACGTTTCTTTGCCCCTCAATTCAGTTTAATGGTTTCAATTATACAATAAAAAACGTTTTAAATCCAAAAGGGAAATTTATTGTCGGTGTTTTGTTGGCTTGGGGTAAAATTTTTGTAAGAAAAAGTAACGTTTTAAAAAATTTTTAAACTGCGTTTGGAATTCTCATAAAAATGCCGGAAACTAAAACATATTTTTTAAGGTTTGTTTTTATTTCCGGAAAAAATTTAGAAATAAAAGAATTTTCTTAAAAAACTTTTTATTAGGAATAATTTGAAGATCCAAAGATACAGTAATGGTTTCCTGGCATGGTTTCCGCATTTACATACACTTTTTTGGGTTTTCCACTAATGATTCTGGAAAAAGTCTCTTCCAAATATTATTAAAAATAAAACCTGGTAACAAAAAGAAAAATTACTCGAATTTAAATCACTATGGCAAAAAAATAAAAAGAAGCACAACCCTTTTTTCCCACCCCTTGGTGTAATCCCTACTTTGCACCTAATTTCCCCAAAAAATAGGAAAATTTTGAGACTGGATCAGTACATTACTACCATAAGAATACTTTTAAAACAACTTTCAAAAATTTCAAAGAAACCGATTAAATTTAAAATTAACTATTTGCCAGGATATAATTAAAAGTTTTTTAATATTTAAAAAATATACTTTTCATTTATTTCCCCAATCCAAAGTTTTAAATTCAGTCGACCCCAACATCGCCAAATTTAACTTTAAAAATTTTTTTTTTTCCATTATTATAATTTTTCTTTTATTAGATATCCTTCTAGTTAACCCGATGATGTGTTTTTTGAACACAAATTTGGTTACCTAATTTCTCAATAGAACTTTGTGAAATCTGGATTCCTACCTTTAATATTAATATTTTCTTAACTTAAAACTAAATGATTTACTCGGAAGAAACATTTTTCTGCCTTGGATTTTCTCGATGTTCTAACCTTAAGAAAATATTTATTTAGGTAATCCAAATAAAATTTCAAGAAAATTGTTTTCTTATATTCTTCTTTTCTTATATTATACGAGGGATGATCGCAAAATAAGGTTCCCATATTTTTTTAAAATAGACAGCATTCTTTATTTCCTTAACATTACACATCGTTTTAAAGGTAAAAACTTAAGCTATTTTTCGACGTAATCGCCATTTCTATCCAAGCATTTTTGCAGACGGTGCTCCAACTTCTGTATCCCCATATCGTAAAACTCTGCCGCCAGAAATTGAGTGGTGCCATTCGCATGATTGCCGCTTGTTTTCGGGAATGAAATGAAACACCTACGTTTCGTCGCCCGTAACAATGGAGTTCAAAAGTTCCTCCTTGTTGTTTTGACATTGTTGAAGAAACGCCTGGGCACACTTGCAGCGTTTCTGCTTATGGTCTTCCGTGAGCATTCGCGGTACCCACCGCGCGCATACCTTGCAGTAGCCCAGTTTTTCGGCCAAAATCTTTTCAATTGTGGTGTTGTAAATCTCAGGAATCCAAAGAGCAAGTTGACGGTTGGTGACCCTCCGATCTTCAAGCAGTATGCTCTCGACCTTTTCAACGATTTCCTTTGAAACTGATAGTCTTCCGCTCCGCTCTTCATCGTGAATTTCCGTCCCACCTCCAGTAAATTCCCTACACCATTTGCGGACGTGTTGAACAGCTATACACTTTTCTCCATGAACTTCGGTAAATTGACGATGAATGTCTATAGGTGAAACCCATTTTCGCGTTTAAAAAACGTATCACAGCGCGAATTTCGCACCTGGCGGTAGCAGCGATCGGGAATTCCATCTCGAATGGCTGCTTATCTATTTTCTTGATGCAAGAAACCATTTCTCTACGTGTAACTGATTATTTATCGGGCTTAATCATAAAACTATGTACTTGCAGGTATACAGGATGTCCATGGATGTGTTACAAACGGGAAAAACTTTTAATATGCGTTTTACTGAAAAAAATTGTTCTTTATAAAAAATTCTGCTTTCCTCAAAATATCCAAAAACATATTTAGATTTGACTATACACCTTCACTTACTTGTAAATTCAATACTATTGCAGCAGGTAGTTTTATTTTCAATTGAACAATAATCACTCTTTGAAATAAACAAGTAAATAAGTATCAATTCTCAATTTAAAACGGATCTAACAATCACTATTCAATATATGTACCTCCAACTCGTACAGATTTTTTAATTCTTAATAAATTCATTGTAAACTTAGTGTATCGTAGCAGACACGTTAATCTCATCGACCGCATCCCTTATTGCTTGTTTTAATTGATCTAAATTATGGTCTTCATCACGAGCATACACTTTTTCTTTTAACGCTCCCCACAGAAATAAATCTATTGGTGTAGGTGTAATATCAGCTGACCTAGCAGGCTATTCAACTAGGTAATTTCTGCCATTTCCTAGGAATTTAAAAAAATTTTATCAGAGTTGAATGAGCTGGACATCCATCTTGTTGCCAATAAATGTTTCTTCGTCAGGGTTAATGTTGTGCAACTGAGGTAATACAAACGCATATTAATCAAAAAGCGTTTCCTGCTTTGTAACCCGATCATGAACAATATTTATTCTAATTGCATATATCTCATAACTCCAAGATATTATTGAAATAAGATTCCGTTGAAACATATTATTTTTAGTTTTCGTTGGCTGTTTAATGAGAAAAAGGCGATTCCTACAACGTATGTCCTGTATCTTTCGGGTAATTATCAACATGTTTTAAACATCACAGTTAGTAGACTGTTAATGAGAATGTCAAACAATAATCAGACTTTATTTCTTAGTAACATAAGAGATAAGATATGTTTACAATACTAATATATGTTCTTTGACATAAACAATTTTGTTCTACTCCAATTTTTACTTGGATAGATGACATGTCATCATCTACGATTCACGTTACCACTGACTTGCATCCTCTTTGTATTATAATCCAGGACAGCTTTTTTCTGATATTTTGTGTAAATTTCTTTAAGAGAATCCTGGAACGAATGGGATTTTAGTCGAAGTTTTCTTTACAATATTTCTTATATCCTCGATAATTTTTGGGACTGTATACCAAACGATAAGGTATCGCAATCCCAGCATTACTGCAGTAGTATTAATTAGAAGCGCATTTGCGTTTTCCACAAATACTCGTGAATAAAAGTATGAAAACTTTGATTTAAAAATAACAATCACTTGTCAATACATCCTTCCAGATGCGTTTTCTTAAGCTTAAAAATTTGTAAACTTAATACCTAAACTAATTTATCAGACGCCCTTACTTTATTTCAATGAAGATAATTGTGTTTACACAGTGCATTACTGATTTCCTCTTAATTATAAAAATAATATATGGTTGCCTAATTATAGGACATAGCCATATTCAACTATGTATTTATGTTCCTAACTTTACTAGATTAAAATAAAGAGCATAATACTATCTATAACAACTGTATTCTTACATGAAATGATATGTTTAGTTTTAAAGTGAATTTTGAAAGTAATATCTTTGAACCCTTTAAAAAAACGTTTCCCCTTTGTAATCCCATCCATGAAAATCATGTTATATTCTAATTTCATATATCTATAACCTCCAAGATATTATTAAAAAAAGATTTCCGTTGAAAATATTATTTTTAGTTTTTTCGTTGCTGTTTATAAATGAGAAAAAGCGCATCCTACAAACCGTTATTCCTCGTATTTTTCGGGTAATTATCAACACCTGATTTTAAACATTCACAGTTAGTATATCTGTTAATGACGGAATGTCAAACAATAATCAAGACTTTATTTCTTAGGTAACATAAGAGATAAGTTTGTTTACAATACATAATATATGTTCTTTGACAATACAATTTTGTTCTACTCCAATGTTTTACTTGGATAGATGACATGGTCATCATCTACGTTCACTTTCCATACCTTCGCATCCTCTTTGTATTATAACCAGACACGCCTGTGTTTCTGATATTTTCGTAAGTTTTCTTTAAGAGAATCCTGGCAACGAATGGGATGTTTATCGAAGTTTTCTTTACAATATTTCTTATAGTCCTCGATAATTTTTGGGACTGTATACCAAAACGGATAAGGTATCGCCATCCCAGCAATTACTAGAAGTAGTATTAATTTAGAAGCGCATTGCGTTTTCTCTGAAACAAAAGGATGTTAAAAAAGATCTGCAGTGTTTCAGACTTGGCATCCTCGTTAAGTTCCTTTATTTCATCTGGAAGTACTGGCATTTAACAGGCAATTAGCTGCATCCTTCCTCAATAATAATAATAATAATAATAGTATATTGCCCAATTATAGGACAAGTATATTACAACATATGTATGTATGTATACTCTAACTCTACTATAGTTTAAAAACCTAAAAGCATAATATTATCTATAAACAAACTGTATTACTTAAATGAAATGAAAAGTGGGATTTACATTTTCTTAGAAGTGATATTATAGGGGAGAAATTAATATCAGTGGGGACAACAAAGCTAGTGCAAACCCTGTAAATTGGTGATTTGATCATGACGTTTGTGTTAGGTCTGATTTCTACTGCATCAGACATTGCATGATCTGGACGCTGGACGAGGAACAAAAAAATTAATATTCTCCAAGAGCTTAGGTGAGTCAAGACCGTTATTTAGCAAATTGTATAAACATTTAAAATCTGCGTAATTACGACGAAGCTCCAAAGAATCGATATTATACAGATTTAGCAGTAACCTGTGACTGAAGCCCTGCTCCGGATAGTGTGCATGTTCTTTGAAGAACATGTACTTTAAAGAACGTCTCTGAACTTGATATTTATTAGATTTATTTGATATTTATATATGGGAGACCATATTAGCGACGCATATTCCAATTTGGAACGTACAAAAGAAAGGTATAGAGATAGGATGGAATCAACGGAAGAAAATTTGCGAGTGGTCCTTATGATAAAACCCAACATCCGCAGAGTTAGCAATGGTATTGATGTGGTCACTAAAAGTGAGTTTGGAATCGAAGGTAACGCCTAAATCTTTTATTAAATGCCCACGCTCCAGAATAAGACTATCAATACAATAATCATAGACTAGGGTAGTAATTTTGCGAGAGAAAGTTACAACTCTGCACTTGGAAACATTTACACTTAATTTATTGTCGGCGCACCAAGTTAGAAGGATGTCAATTTGATTTTGGAGGAATATGCAGTCATCAATACTGTCAACTGGTGTATAGAGTATTAGATCATCTGCAAATAATAATGTAGGTAGATTGAGTTGAAGAGGTAAATCATTAATAAATAATAGAAACAAGAGAGGGCCTAAATTTGTTCCTTGTGGTACGCCTGATGATGGAATAAAATATTGTGATACATGACCTTTATAAGCTACGTAGTGTTTTCTATTAGCGAAATAAGACTTGAAAAGAGAATTAGGGATGTAAGAAGCCAATAGCACCAAGTTTGCTGAGAAGCAAAGAGTGGTCGATACGGTCAAAGGCTTTAGTCATATCAGTATAAATAACATCGATTTGTTTGTTTATTATCAAGATTGTCAGATAAATATTGTTTAAAACTGCTAAATTTGAGACAGTAGAGCGCTTGGCCATAAAGCCATGTTGGTCAATGGAAATTAATGATTTAATATGAGAATAAATAGATTTATATAGACATGATTCAAAAATTTTTTCTGATTGTTTATTATGACTATAGGCCTGTAATTTTCAATAGAAGGCGATCACCTTTCTTATAAACAGGAGTAAATCTAGTCAATCTTTCAAATGTCGGGGAATGTGGATGTGGAAAGAGACAAATTGAAGAGGTAGCACAATGGAGATGCAAATACATTGACACAGTCTTTTAAAACAAAAGCGGGTATATTGTCATATCCCATTGTAAAATCAGCACGGAGTCTTTTCAATTATTGAAGAACATTGGATTGGGTGATGGTTGGCACATCATCGACAGACCACTGATGAATGCAGGTGCATAGGTAGATGTCTGTGAAGCTGAGAGAAAAACAGACTGGAAAAAGTCACAAAAACCATTAACAATTGACAGTGGATCCTCAAGTGAACCACCATTCGTACCTACAATAGAATTTTTTATGTTTAAAAAGAAACTGATATTTTATAACCGGCGTTTTATTCAGGCCAAACAAAGCCACTTTTAACACCACGCCAGAAGAAAAATAGATTACGATGGGCGAAAGAACATAAAGATTGGACACCTCAGCAATGGCATGCAATACAGTGGAGCGATGAAGCCAGATTCGAAAATTGTGTAAGAGACAGTAGAAGTCGAGTTATCCGCAGAAAACATGAGACGTTCCATCTGATTGTCTTACGAGAAAGCTAAAATGTCCGGCATCGATTATGATATGGGGCAGCAGGTCATCAAACGGGGTGGGTAAACTTCATTTTATTGAAGGATCTGTCGATACTAACAAATATTTAAACATTTTGGAAGAATCACTTTTACCGGTCATGGAAGAATACTTGACATCGGCTCAAGATTTTGTGTGTCCAGCAGAACTGTGGCAGGATGTCACACTTCAAAAAAAGCTTTAAAATGGATGGAAGACAAAAACATACCACTTTTGGAATGGGTCTCTAGAAGTCCCGATTTGTCTCCTATCGAAATTTTGTGGCACGAGATGAAGAAAGTGCTCCGAAAACATCCTGCTAGAACAATTCTTGAACTGAAGCAAAGGCTTCAGGAAATATGGGATTCTTTTACACCCGAATTTTGTCAAGGCTTGGTTAACACTATGCCCCGAAGAATTTTGGATGTCATAAAAAATAAAGGCGAAGTTACACAGTGGTAAACTGTAAAATAGTCTTTTTGTATTTAAGGTTTGTTGAAATTTTTCTTATTTATGCACATTTTGTATTATATATTGGTTTAAGTCAGTAAATACATATTTATTTTTGTTTAAAGATGTTAAAAAAGATTAATAACATAAAAAAAATAATAATGTTTTTTGTGATATATTACTTATAATTTCTTACAAAATACAAATTCTACAAAATTCTAGGTTGGGCCAACTAATATGGGAAGGGGCTCGTATATGTATAAGTCACACAAATAATGTATCGAAAGCAATAAATCTAATCATGGAGTGGGAGCATATCGTAAAGAGTTACCGCAAAAATAGCCTCTTTTTTCGCCCTTGAATTTAGACTTCTACTTGGTACGAAATAATGAGATTATGATATATGCCTACCTTAAGTAACTCGTCCTGGACAACCACTAAGTCGACAGTTTAAACAATCGAAAAGCGCAATAAGGCAGCGTGTTCTCTTACTTCAGGAAACGTTATATAGTATAATGTGGCCCCTTGTGACTTATATGAAAAACCACAAAGAACAATACCTAATAAACTTTATCACAATTTAATTACGGTACACGGTCATGCATAAAATTTTTTCAAACTTTAAGTAGTAAAATCGCCATTAAATGTTTTAAATTATTGTTTACTTCGTTATTTTATTTAATAACAATTTAAAAGAAAATGGTGTGTGACATTTTTAGTAAATTGTAAAGTTTCTTATGAATAGTTTTTTCAGTATAAAACCATCATATTCCTGTAATGCGTCAATATTTTTCAAGTTTATGTATACGTGGCGCCATATCTCCAGCAAATTTAAAACGATTTATAAGATTATTAAACGGGTACTCTAAAAATGGGGGCACTGGAACACTGAAACAGTTCACAGTTTTAGTGAACTGTTTCAGTATAAGATTATTACTTCAGGCAAACCTTTTTGAGATAAATTAGTTTAGAGATAAAGTATTTAAATTAACAAATAACGTCTCATTGTATTCATCAGTAATCTAATCTAGCACAGGTGTAAACTTTTTAACATACCTTTAGAAAGAGTCGTTTGGTAGGGTAGCGCCTTGCATCCGGTATTATTTTTTTGGGGGTATTACTACGCTTTAATCGTATTTTAACTCGTATATTGACAATATTAGGAGCTAGTATGTCTCGTGATAAGTATCAAGGATACAAAATGAACTTTGTTATACAATATAGATGTATTATTGTTATAGTTATATGTTGCAAACCTGTAAGCTAAGAACTATATGTATACAGTTGTGGATGACACAAAGTTATACCGTTCCTTTTCTCTAGCAGAACGAGATTCAGCGTTAGTTAAAGTTAATAGAGGCGATTACATCCAAGTCAGGATTCAATCGCATCTGTTTCCTTACGATCCCCTTTGAAAATCAACCTCGCTAAGTCAGTAATTGTAGTTTTCGGCAATAAAAACAGTGTATCTTTATTCGTTGAGACTGCTAAATTCGCATTAATAACCCGGACTTGTCTATCCAGAGGGAACGCAGAAGTCTGAGACTTGTACTGACAGCGCGTTTCACCTAGCATCGAAGTATTGCCACTTATGGGAACAGCAGTAAGCGTTACCAGGGGCTATAACATACTTTGATATAACAGGTTGGTACTGTATACTCACGCTAATTTCATTGTTATTATTAAAAGGTTAGATATTTTAGCTGTGAATCTTATTTTAAAATTACGTAGAAAGGACGTAGAAAGAAAACAACTAGTTTTTTCAACTTCAACAGATTATTTTATGTTAGATCAATACCTGGACGATGTTGTCAAGGCTAATCTACCAAAGCGATACTCATAAGACAATCACAAGCAGAGTAGTTAAATGTTATTTATTACTTCAGAGGTCAATATACAGGGTGCTTCAGGAGGAAAGCTAAATATTTTAGTGGGTGATAGTGTAGATGAATTCGAATAAAAAATTCCGTATATGTGTCCAACTTTTGTTGGTTACTGAGATAGAGCAGTTTGAATGTAACCCAAACTATACACTCATAGAAAAAAACCAAAGGCAAAACAAAAGGTATTGAGCAAAGGCAAATGATTAAGTTAAAGTTTATTTTCAAAAATTCCACCTCCGGCTTCAATGCACTTTCGAATTCTTTGTGTGTAGCTTTTCTGTAGGTTGTCTTGGCGTTCTTTTATGTGGGCAGCACTAATCATAATCCGAACGATCAATTCGTCTCTTGTGTTTACTTTTTATTTGTAGACTTTGCCATTCAAAACCCTCTCCACAGCAAAAACTAAAGAGGTTAGGTCCGGGGACTTGGTGGCCAAGAAACTGGACCCG
>JAROYE020000219.1:0-13581 GCA_029619315.2 Dynastes maya
TTCTAAATCTCTTTTTCTTCTCTTCTCTCTTCGCTTAATCTTTCTCTCTAATTCCTTCTATGCTCTAATCTAAGTCTTCTCTTCTCTTTCTCTCTTTTAATCTTATCTCTTTCTCTTATCTTTCTTCTATTCTCCTTTCTCTTTTCTCTTTAATCTTCTATCTTCTTCTCTTTCTCTTCTCTCTGCGCTTTCTCTTCTTTCTCTTCTCTTAATCTCTTTTCTCTCTCCCTTCTAATCTCTATCTTTCCTCTCTTTCTAACTCTTCTCCTATCTCTAAATCTAATCTATTCTCTTCTCTTCGCTTCTCTTAAATCCTCTGGCTGAATCTATCTATCTAATCTATCCTAAATCTATCTTCTATCTTCTCTCTCTAATCTCTTCTTCTCTTTCTTCTTTAATCTCTTCTTAATCTTCTAAATCTAATCTCTTCTCTTCTTCCTCTCATCTTTCTTCTCATTCTATCTAATCTCTTTCCTTCCTATCTTCTTTCTGGTCCTTCTAATCTATCTCTCTGCTCTCTCTCTCTTCTCTCTCTTCGTCTTCTTCTCTATCTCTAAATCTAATCTAATCTTCTCCTTATCTCTTCTTCTATCTATCTGCTATTCCTTCTCATCTTCTCTCTTCTAATCTTCTCTTTCTCCTCTATCTTCCCTTCTCTCTTTCTCTATCTTCTCTTTCTCTCTCTTCTCTCTCTTAATCTCTTAATCTTCTTTCTTCCTTCTCTCTTCTCTCTCTTATCTTCCCTATCTCTCTGCTCTTTCTTCTCCTCTTTCTCTCTTCAATCTAATCTCTCTCTCTCTTCTTTCTCTAATCTCTATCTTTCTTTCTAATTCTAAATCTATCGTACTAATCTTTCTCTTCTCTTCTTTCTAATCTATCTCTCTTATAATCTTATCTTCTCTTTCTCTGAATCTTCTAAATCGTCTTCTTAATCTTTCTAATCTTCAATCTTCTTCTTCTCCTTCTTCTCTAATCTTCCCCCCCCCTCTAATCCTTCTATCTCTCTCTCTCTCTCTTTCTATCTTTTATCTTCTACTATCTCTTCTGTCTTCTTCTCAAATCTTTCTCTCTAATCTACTCTTCTTCTCTCTTCTCTTCTCTTAATCTTCTCTTCTCGCTTCTAAATCTCTTCTTTCTTTCTCTCTCTTCTCTCTCTTCTCTCCTCTCCTCTTCTCTAAATCTTTTCTTAATCTATCTTCTTTCTCTCTTCTCTCTCTATCTTCTCTCTCTCTCTCTAATCTCTCTCTCTCTCTTCGTTCTTAATCTTCTACTCTCTCTAATCTCTCTCTTCCTCTTCTGCTTTAATCCTTCTCTCTTCTCTCTTCTCTTCTAATCTTCTCTCGGTCTCTCTACTTCTCTGAATCTCTTCTAATCTTAATCTATCGCTTATCTTTATCCTTCTAATCTCTACTCTTTCTAATCTCTTCTATCCTAAATCTAATCTCTTCTTATCTATCTTTCCTCTTCTTCTCTTTATCCTCTAAATCTTTTTCTTCTTCTCTCTCTCTTCTTTCTCTTCTCTAAATCTCTCTTTCTAATCTAATCTCTCTCTTCTTCTTCTACTAATTCTTTCTCTTCTCCTCTTTATCTCTAATCTAATCTTTCTTCTATCTTATTCCTAAATCTTTCTTCTCTTAAGCTCTTCTTCTCTATCTCTGACTCTATCTCTTCTATCTTCCTAATCTAATCTCTCTCTCTTCCTCTCTTCTCTAATCTCTCTAATCTCTTTCAAATCTCTCTAATCTAATCGCTCTCTCTCTCTCTATCTCTCTAATCCTTCTTCTAATTCTCTTAACATCTTTCTCCTTCATCTAATCTCTCTAAATCTCTCAATCTCTCTATCTCTCTTGAATCTCTTTCTTTTCTCTCTTCTTCTTCTTAATTCTCAAATCTCTCTTCTTCCTCTTTTCTTCTAAATTCTTCTTCTCTAATCTCTTTCTCTCTTCTTCTTTAATCTTCTACTTCTTATCTCTCTCTTCTAATCTCAAATCTCTCTCTCTTCTCTCTCTTCTCTCTTCTGCTCTCTACTTCTCTCTCTGCTTAAATCTATCTTAACATCTCTCAACTCTCTCTTCTCTTCTCTCTCTTCTTCATTCTCTCTCTACTTAATCTCTCTTCTTCTAATCTCTCTTCTTATCTCTTTCTCTTTTCCTATCTCTACTCTCTTCATACCTCTCTATCTTTCTCTCTCTCTCTCTCTCTCTTAAATCTCTATCTTCTTTCTCTCTCTGAATCTAATCTTCTCTCTTCTATCTAATCTTTTCTCTTAATCTTCTTTCTATCTCTACTCTAATCTCCTCTTAATCTATCTCTCTCTTCTCTTTCTTCTCTCTCTTCTCTTCTCTCTCTATCTTCTCTCTCTAATCAATCTCGCTTCTCTAATCTTCTATCCCTTTTTAATCTTCTAATCTTTCTAATCTAATCTTCTAAAATCTCTTCTCTTCTTCTTCTCCTCTCTCTCTCTTCTTCAATCGATTCTAATTTAAATCCTCTTCTCCCTTTTTCTTCTCTCTCTCTAATCTCTTCAATCTAATCTCTTACCTATATCTCTCTCCTAATCTCTCTTAATCTCTCTTCTCTCTATCTTAATCTCTCTTCTCTCTTCTCTTCTCTCCTTCTTCTTCTAATCTTCTCTCTCTCTTCTCTTTTCTCAAATTCTCTTTTAATCTTTCTATCTTCTTTCTTTCTTCTTGTCTTTCTCTCTCTTCTTTTTCTCTAATCTCTTCTCTATCTTCTATCTCTCTCTTCTCTCTCTAATCTTCTACTCTTAATCTATCTTCTTCTTCTTCTGTCTCTCATCTCTAATCTTCTTCTTCTTCTAATCTCTCTCGGTTCTACTCTCTCTTCTCTCTTCTCTTCTTAATCTACTCTTCTATCTCTAATCTCTCTATTTCTCTCTCTTAATCTCTAAAATCTTATCTTTCTTCTTCTATCTCTATTCTTCTCTTCTATCTTCTCTTCTTCTAATCTTCCTGCTACTTTAAAATTTTCCCTAATCTATCTCTCTCTAATCTTCTTCTCTTCTTCGTATCTTTAATCTTAAATCTCTATCTAATCTCTTCTAATTCCTGGCAATCTTTCTTCTAATCCTGTCCTCTCTAATCTGTCTTCCTAATCTCTAATCTTTCTGATTAAATCTCTAATCTAAATCTTCTCTAAAATCTCTCTTCTTCCTATCTCTAATCTTTCTTTCTCTTCTCTCTCTCTGTTCTGGTTCTTCTTTCTTTCTCTCTAATCTCTCTTCTCTTAATCTTAATCTTTCTCTCTCTCTAATCTCTCTCTTAATCTTCTCTCTCTTTCTAATCTTCTATCTTCTCTCTTCTAATCTCTCTTTCTAATCTTCTCTTATCCTCTCTCTAATCTCTAATGTTCTTCTATCTAACTCTCTCTTCTTCTTCTTAAATCTTAAATCTCTCTCTCTAATCTTTCTCTAATCTTCCCTTCTTATCTTCTTCTTTAATCTTCTGATCTATCTCTCTCTCTTCTCTCTATCTCTAATCTCCTGTTCTTCTGCTCTTCTCTTCTCTTCTCTTCTCATAACTACTTTCTATCTCTCTCAAAAATTCTCTCTGTAATCTATTCTTCTCCTCTAATCTCTTTCTCTAAATCTCTTTTCTCTCTCTTTTTCTCTTTCTCATCTTTCTTTCTTAAAATCTATCTCTAATCTCCCCCTCTAAAAAACAAATCTATCTCTTATCTATCTCTCTTCTCCTATCTCTATCGTCTCTTAATCTCTATCTCTATCTAATCTTTTCTGAATCTTATCCTATTCTCTTTAATCTAATCTAAATCTCTATCTTATCTCAAATCGAATCTCTTAATCTATCTCCGTCTCTCTTTCTCTGGCGTCTATCTCTCTTCTTCTCTCTTCTTTTCTCAAATCTCTCTTCTAACTAATCTTTCTTTATCTTCTTCGCCTATCTCTTCTAATTCTTAATCTATCTCTTCCTATTCTTTCTTTCTCTTTATCTCTAATCCTTCGTCTTTAATCTCTTCTCTACTCGTCCTTCTCTCTGAATCTCTCCTCTAATATTCTATTATCTCTTCTCGAATTCTCTCTTTTAATCTTCTTAATCTTCTCTTCCTAATCTTATCTCTCTTCTTTTTTTTTCTACTCCCTTTTTCTAATCTTCTTCTTCTTCGCTCTCTCTAAATCTAATCTTTCTCTCTCTCTCTTCTCTGCTTCTCCTCCTTCTTTATCTTAATCTTTCTCTCTCTCTTCTATCTAATCTTCTCTAATCTTTCTCTCTCTTCTTAATCTTCTCTCTCTCTTCTTTCTTCTAATCTCTCTATCTCTATCTTTCCTCTTTTCTTGGTGCAATCTTCTTCTCTCCTTCTAATCTAAATCTTCTTGTCCTCTAATCTAATCTCTCTTCTTCTAATCTTATCTTTCTTCTCTCTGATCTCTGAATCAATCTCTTTTTCTATTTTTCTCTTCTTCTCTCTCTATCTAATTCTCTTCTCTCTTCTTCTAATCCCTCTAATCTTCTTCTGAATCTCTCTCTTCTCTAATCTCTTCTCTTCTTCTAACTATCTCTTCTCTTCCTTCTCTCTCTACTCTTCTTCTATCTAATCTCTCTCTCTAATCTACTCTTCTTCTTCTTTCTGCTCTATCTGCTGATCTCTAATCTTCTAATCTAATCTCTCTTCTACTCTGCTCTCTCTCTAATCTCTCTTCGTCTCTTCTAATCTCTTCTTGTCTCTTCTTCTTCTAATCTCTCTTTAATCTATCTTCTTTCTAATCTCTAATCTCTCTTTCTCTCTTCTATCTCTATCTATCTTCTATCTTAATCTAGCTAATCTTCTATCCTTATCTTCGCTTTCTTTCTTCTGTTAATCTTCTCCTCTCTCTCTAATCTTTCTCTTTTCTTCTAATCTCTTTCTAATCTGTCCTTCTTCTAATCCTTTCTAATCTGAATCTTCTTCTCTATCTCTCTCTATCCTTGAATCTCTAAATCTCTCTCTAAATCTTCTCTTCTAATCCTTTCTCTCTAATCTTTCTTGAATCTTCTCTCTAATCCTCTCTTCTCTCTCTCTATCTTAATCTTTCTATCTTCTCTAATCTAATCTACTTCTCTTCTCAATCTTCCTCTCTAAATCTCTTCTTCTAATCTTAATCTCTTCTTCTTCTCTCTTCTCTATCTTTAATCTTTCTTCTTTCTCTCTCTAATCTAATCTAAATCTTCTCTCTCTTTCTATCTCTATCTCTTCTCTTCCTTCTTTCTATCTCTCTAATCTTCTTCTCTCTATACTCTCTTTATCTCTCTTCTTCTCTATCTCTCTAAATCGCTAAATCTAGGGCTTGCAATCCGTTTCTCTCTAATCTCTCTTCTCTTTCAACTTCCCGCCCACCCCCCCTCTCTTCCTCTTCTTCTATCTCTCTCTCTATTCTTTAAAATCTAATCTTTTCTCCTCTATCTTAATCTCTCTCTAATCTCTTTCTTCTCTCTTATAATTCTTGTCTCTCTATCTTTCTTCTCTCTCTATCTTCTTCTCTCTAGTTTTTCTCTTTAATCTTCTATCTCTTTCCTTCTCCAAATCTTCCTTTATCTTCTCTGCTCTCTTCTAATCTACTCTCTAATCTCTTTCTATCTTTAGCTTCTTCTTCTAATCTAATCTTCTTAATCTCTAATCTTCTAATCTTCTTTTTAATCTAAATCTACTTTTCTCTTCTCATCTAATCTGCTCTTCTTCTCTTTTCTTCTCTACATCTTCTTATCTAATCTTTTCTCCCCCCCCTTTTTTTTTTCTTCTCCCTAAATCTGTTTTCTAATCTTCTTTAAATCTCTCTATCTTCTCTTCTCAATTCTCTTCTTTTCTTCTTCTCTTCTCTTCTCTATCATCTACTATCTCTTCTTCTTAACCTCTATCTTTTCCTCGTTTTCTTCTAATCTCTCTTCTCTCTCTTATCTCTTTCTCTTCTCTCTCTTTCTCTCTTCTACTTCTATCTCTCTTCTAAATCTCCTTCGAATCTCTCTAATCTCAAATCTCTTTATCTTAATCTTTTTTCTCTTAAAAAAAATTCTTCTATCTCTCTTCTAATCTCTCTTCTTCTAAATCTCTAATCTGCTATCTGTCTTCTCTCGCTTTCTATCTTAATTCTCTAATCTACTCTCTAATCTAATCTCCTGTGTAATCTCTCTTCTCTCATCTTATCTCTCTCTTTCTTCTCTATCTAGTTATCTTTCTCTCTAAATCTATCTCTCTAATCTCTCTATCTATCTAATCTCTTCTCTCTAATCTTCTAATCTTCTCTCTATCGTCTCCTCTCTCGCTCTCCCCCTTCCTCTTTCTTTCTCTTCTCCCCTCTATTCTCTTCAATCGTAGTCTAATCTAAATCTCTTCTTATCTCTTTTCTAATCTCTTCTCTCTTCTCTCTTTCTATCTTAATCTAATCTCTTTCTATCTAATTAATCTTAATCTAATCTAAATCTTAAATCTAATCTGGATCGTCTTCTCTCTCTACTATCTCTTCTTCTTCTTCTCCTATCTCTAATCTTCTATCTAATCTTTTTCTCTCTTCTCCTAATCTCTTTATCTTCTTTTCTAAATCTTCTCTTACTCTCTATCAATCTCTACTTTCTCTCTCTAAATCTAATCTTCTATCTTCTAATCTTATCTATCTCTCTCTAATCTCCTAAATCTGATCTCTCTTCTATCTTTCTTCTCTAATCTCCCTCTCTGCTCTTCTCTTAATCTTCTTTCTTCTTTCTCCTCTCTATCTCTATCTTCTAGCTCTCTTTTCTTTCCTCTCTCTTCTATCTTTCTCTAATCTAATCTTCTAATTCTATCTTTTCTTAAATCTAAATTTCTCGAAGTCTCTCTTCTCTCTCTTCTTCTCTCTCTCTTAAAATCTAAATCTTCTTCCTTCTTCTTCTCTAAATCTTCTCTTCTCATCTTCTGAATCTCTTCTAATCTTCTAATCTCTGCTCTTTCTCTTCTCTACTATCTTCTCTATCTAATCTCTTATCTCTTATCTCTCTTCTCTTCTAATCTCTCTCTCTTCTCTCTATCTCCTCTTCTCTCTCTCCCTATCTCCTTAAATCTTCTCTCTCTCTTCTTCTTCTCTCTCTTTCTTCTCTTCTCTTCTAATCTTTCTTCTTCTAATCTTCTCTTCTTCTCTCTCTCTTTCCTTCTCTAATCCTCTTTCTCTTCTCCTTCTTCTCTAATCTCTCTTCGTCTCTTCATCTCTTCTTCTCTCTAATCCTATCTATCTAATCTTCTTTCTCTTCTACTAAATCTCTCGTCTTCTTTCTCTTCTTGGTCTCTAAATCTCTCTTCTAATCTTCTATCTTCTCTTTCTTTCCTTCTCTTCTCTTCTCTCTCTCTTAATCTTCTATCTTCTTTTCTTCTCCGTCTCTCTAATCTCTTCTTTATCTTCTAATCTAAATCTTCTCTCTCTCTCTCTTCTCTTCTAATCTAATCTCTCTCTTCTATCTTCTTGCTATCTGCAAATCTCTTTCGCTTTTCTCTGCTTCGTCTTCTTCTCTAATCTTTCTTTCTTCTTTTAATCTCTCCTTCTTCTTCTAATCTAATCTCTCTCTTCCTCTTCTCTTCTCTTCACTCTTCTTCTCCCCCCCCCCCCCCCCCCCCCCCCCCCCACCCTATCTTCTTCTCCTTCTAATCTCTATCTAATCTCTTCTCTGTTCTTGGGGCAAATCGTCTAATCTCTAATCTATCTCTTCTTTTCTCTGTCTCTTCTCTCTGGCAAATCTCTATCTTAATCTCTTAAATCTCTAAATCTATCTCTTCTTCTTTCTTCTCTCTATCTACTAATCTCTCTTCTCTCTCCTTCTTCTTCCTCTCTTCTGCTCTCTTCTTCTTTTCTTCTCTCTTAATCTAATCTTTTCTTTCTGCTTCTTTCTATCTCTAATCTCTTCTAATCTCTATCTCTCTTCTGCTCTATCTCTTTACTTTCTCTTTCTTCTTCTCTCGTCTTAATCCTTCCTTCTCTTCTAACTATCTTATCTAATCTCTCTCTCTTCTCCTTCCTCTATCTCCTTCTAATCTAATCTTCTTCTATCTTAAAATCTCTCTTTGAATCTTCTCTCTATCTCTTATCTCTCTCTATCTCTGCTAATCTTCCTCTTCTTCTAATCTATCTCTTCTTATCTTCTCTTTCTCTAATCTTCTCTCTCTATCTTTCTATAATCTTCTAATCTCTCTTCTAATCTCTTTCTCTTTCTATTCTCTAATCTCTTCTTCTAATTCTCTTCTCTCTTTCTCTCTAATCTAAATCTCTCTTCTAATCTAATCTTCTTCTCTCTCTGTCTTCTTCTCCTTCTATCTAATCTCTTCTTCTCTATCTTCTCTATCTTCTCTCTTCTCTCAAATCTTCTCTTTCTTCTTTAATCTTCTTCTTCTTCTTCTCTCTTTTACTCTCTAATCTTCTCTCTTGGGGCAAATCTTCTTCGTCTCTCTCTTTTTCTTTAATCTTCTCTCTTCTTAATCTTCTAATCTTCTTCTAAATCTTAATCTTTCTCTTTTCTATCTCCTCTCTTTTCTTCTCTCTTCTTCTCTAATCTCTCTCTATCCTCTCTAAATCTCTTGCTAATCTCCTTAATCTCTAATTCTTCCTTAAATCTCTTCTCTCTATCTCTCTCTTCTCTCTAATCTTTAATCTCTTCTTTCTTCTCTAATCTAATCTTTCTCTCTCTTCTTTCGCTTCTTTCTCTCTTATCTCTTCCTCTTTAGAATCTGGCAAATCTTCTTTCTCTAATCTTTCTTCTCTCTCTTCTCCTCTCTTCTCTTCTCTCTCTAATCTCTAATCTCTTTCTAATCTCTTTCTCTAATCTTCTCTAATCTCTCTATATTAAATCTCTTTCTCTAATCTACGTTCTATCTTTCGTCTCTTTCTAATCTCTTCGCTCTCTTCTCTCTAATCTTTCTCTTTTCTTTTCTCTTCTCCTTTCTAATCTCTCTTTTCCTATCTTCTCTTCTCTAATCTATTCTACATCTCTTTTAATCTAATCCTCTCTTTCTTTCTTCTCTTTATCTTCTTCTCTCTTCTCTCTTTAATCTCTCTGTCTTCTCAATCTAATCTCTTTCTTCTTCTCTAATCTTTAATCTTCTATCTTCCTTAACTTTCTCTCTTTCTCTTCTTCTCTCCTATCTCTTTCGCTTCTGTCTTCTTCTAATCTCTCTATCTTTTAATCTTTCTCTCTTCTAATCTATCTTAATGCCTAATCTCTTCTAATCTAATTTCTACTCTCTTCTCCTAATCTCTAATCTCATCTAATCCTCTTCTTCTTACTCTTTCTAACCCTATCTCTTTCTCTCAAATCTAACTAATCTAATCTCGTTCTAATCTCTGAATCTAATCTCTAATCTAATCTAATCTTCTCTCTATCTATCTTCTTCTTACTCATCTATCTTTCTCTAATCTTCTCTTTATCTAATCTTTCTATAATCTTCTCTAATCTTCTCTTCTCTCTCTTCTCTCTTCTATCTCTAAAAAATCTAATCTAATCTCTCTTCTCTTCTCTTCTCCTCTTCTCTTCTCTATCTTCTCATCTAATCTTTCTATCTTCTCTTTCTAATCTATCTAATCTCTTAATCCTTCCTCTTCTCTTCTTCTCCTTCTCTTATCTCTATTCTTCTAATCTTTCTCTCTTTCTTTCTTAATCTAATTCTCTCTTAATCTCTTCTCTCGTAATTGATCTACTTTCTCTCTAATCTCTTCTTCTTCTATCTTCTCTCATCTCTTCTTCGTTAATCCCTTCTCCTTTCTCTCTTTCTCTCTTTTTCTTTAAATCTCTTCTTTCTAAATCTCTTCTTCTCTCTTCTCTCTGACAAATCTTCTAAATCATCTCTAAATCTTTCTTATCTCCTTTCCTTAATCTAAATCTTCTCTAATCTCTTCTACTTCTCTCTTAATCTTCTTCTTCTTCTTCTCTGTCTTCTAATCTCTCTAATCTTCTTTCTTTGAATCTTCTCTTAATCTCTTAATCTCTCTTCTTCTTCTTCTATCCTCTCTTCTCTCTCCTTCTTTCTAATCTCTCCTCTCTCTAATCTTTCTTTCTGAAATTTCTTATTCTGAATCTATCTCTCTAAATCTTTCTAATCTAATCTATCTTTTCCTAATCTTAATCTAAATCTTCTTCTTTTCTCTCTAATCTTTTCTTTCTAATCTATCTCTAATCTCTTAATTCTATCTCTCTAAATCTCTTTGACTTATCAAATCTCTGCTCTAAATCTCTATCTTTCTCTATCTAATCTTCTTTCCTACTCTCTCTTTTGTCTTCTGATCTTCTCTCTTCTCTTTATAATCTTAATCTTCTCTATATCTAATCTCTCCTAAATCTCTATTCTCTCTTATCTTCCTCTTAATCTTCTCTCTCCTCTTTCTTTCTTTCTCAATCTTTCTTCTTCCTTAATCTCTATCTAATCTTCTATCTTCCTAATCTTTTCTGAATCTCTATCTATCTCTTTTAAATCTCTCTAACTTAATCTCTCTTCTAATCTGTCTTTAATCTTCTTATCTTCTCTTTCTAAATCTCTTCTCTTCTCTTAATCTCTTCTCTCAATCTCTCACTTCTAATCTTTTCTAATCTCTTAAATCTCTTCTCTCTTCTCTTAATCCTTAATCTCTAATCTTCTTCTTTCTCTAAATCTAATTATCTAATCTATCTCTTTTCTCTTAATCTTCTTTCTCTTCTCTAATCTTCTCATTCTCTCTATCTCTTCTAATCTTCTCTCTTCTTTCTTCTCCTCTAAAAATCTTCTCTAATCTTCTCTCTAATCTTCTTCTTCTCTATCTCTTCTCTTCTTCTAATTTCTAATCTTCTCTTCTATCTTCTCTCTATCTTTTCTCTCTTCTCTTCTTCTTATCTTCTTCTCTCTAATCTCTCTCTCTTTCTCTCTATCCGCGATCTTTCTATCCTCTTCTTCTTCCTCTCTTCCTCTCTCTAATCTCTTCTCGTTCTCTATCTTCTTAATCTTCTAATCTCTTCTTCTAATCTATCTCCTTTCTTAATCTCTTCTCCCTAATCTCTTCTAATTCTAATCTCTTCTTCTTCTTCTCCTCTCTCTCTTCTCTTCTCTCTTAAATCTCTATCTTGAATCTCTAATGTCTCTCGCTTCTCTCTAATTTCTTAATCTTCTCTCTTCTCTTAATCTTTCTTGGGGCAAAATCTAATCTCTAAATCTATCTCTAATCTTAATCGATCTTCGCTCTCTTCTTTCTTAATCTCTCTCTCTGCTTCTCTCTTATCTTTTTCTCTTCTTCTTCTCTAAATTCTCATCTAATCTTCTCTCAATCTTCTTCTCTAATTCTCTCTAATCTAATCTAATCTCTAATCTTCTTCTCTCTAATCTCTTCTAATCTCCTAATCTAATTCTCCTGTCTCTGCGCTCTTCTTCTCTCTTTCTCTTTCTCTTCTCTATCTCTTCTCTCTTCTCTTCCCTCTTAATCTATCTTGGTCTCTTTTTCCTAATTCTAAATCTCTAATCTCTTATCTCTGCTTTTTCTCTGCTTCTAATCTCCTCTCAATCTTATTTCTAATCTCTCAATCTTTCCTCTCTAATCTCTCTCTCTCTCTCTCAATCTCTCTCTTCTCTCTATCTATCCTCTTCTTAATCTCTCTTCTTCTAATCTCTAATCTTCTTTAATCTTATCTCTCTTTTTCTCTCTTTCTTGGGGCAAATCTTCTTCCTATCCTTCTTCTTTTCTTTCTGAATCTCTTACTCTCTTCCTTTCTCTATCTATCTCTTCTCTTCTTCTTATCTAATCTATCTTTTCTAAGTTCTCTCTCTTCTTAATTTCTCTTTCTTAATCCTTCTCCTTTTAATCTTCTAATCTTCTCTCTCTTCTCTAGCTAATCTAGCTTTCTTTCTCTTCTAATCTCCTCTCCTATCTCCTAAATCTCTCTTTCTCTCTCTTCGCTGAATCTCTATCTAATCTCTTCTTCTTAAATCCTCTCTATCTCTTTCTCTCTCTGCTCTCTTTCTCTCTTCTAATCTACCTGAATCTTCTCTATCTCTAATCTTCTCTATTTAATCTTCTTTCTTCTCTCGAATCTCTCAAATCTCTCTCTCATTTCTCTCTCTTCTTCTCTAATCTCTCTTCTCTCTTCTAATCTTCATCTTATATCTGCTCTTATCTCTCCTCTCTGTCTCTCTAATCTCTCTCTCTTTCCTATCTCTCTCTAATCTTCTTCTCTAAATCTTCTCTAATCTCCTCTCTTCTCTCTTCTATCTCTTTCTAATTCTATCTCTATCTCTAATCTCTCTTCTCTTCGCTCTAAATCTCTCTTCTTTAATCTTCTTCTCTAATCTATCTCTCTAATCTAATCTCTTCTCTTCTTAATCTTCTTCTAATTCTCTTTCTATCTTTAAATCTCTTCTTTTTTTTCCTGAATCTTCTTCTCTTCTAATCTCTCTTATCCCTTCTTCCTCTCCTATCTTCTTAATCTCTGGTCTATCTTATTCCTTTTCTTCTCGAATCTCTGATCTCATCTCTCTTAATCTCTCTCTGTCTTCTCTAATCTCTCTTCTTCTACCTAATCTCTCTCTCTTCTCTCTTATCTCTCTCTAATCTCTCTAGATCTCTCTCTCTTAATCTCTCTTCTATCTTCTCTATCTCTTCTTCTCTCTATCTCTCTTCTCTCTATCTCTCTCTTCTATCTCTCTTCTAATCTCTCTTCTCTTCTCTTCTCTCTATCTCTACTCTACTCTTCTATCTCTCTTCTCTTCTACTCTATCTTCTTCTATCTTTCTTCTCTCTTCTAATCTCTCTATCTCTAAATCTCTTCTATCTATCTTTCTCTTCTAATCTCTTCTATCTTTCTCTCTCTCTATCTCTCTCTATCTCTCTCTCTAATCTCTATCTCTTCATCTATCTATCTCTATCTATCTCTAATCTATCTCTATCTCTTCTCTCTATCTCTCTACTTAATCTCTTCTCTCTTCTCTTCTATCTATCTTCTCTATCTTCTCTCTCTTCTCTATCTTTCTCTTATCTTCTCTAATCTTCTCTCTTCTCTCTCTATCTCATCTCTCTATCTCTCTATCTCTCTTCTTCTTCTTCTCTTCTTATCTCTATCTCTCTCATCTTTCTTATCTCTTCTTCTCTTCTAATCTCTCTATCTTCTCTTCTATCTTCTCTCTTACTAATCTCTTCTCTATCTCTTCTCCTTCTTATCTCTCTTCTATCTTCTCTCTAATCTATCTTCTTCTAATCTCTATCTAATCTTCTTCTCTTCTCTCTCTTCTCTCTCTTTCTTCTAATCTAATCTCTCTTCTTATCTCTCTCTTCTCTCTAATCTCCTATCTCTCCTTCTATCTTCTCTCTAATCTTCCTTCTTCTTCTTCTCTTGATCTTCTTATCTCTTCTCTCTCTACTCTCTTCTCTCTTCTACTATCTAAATCTTCTCTCTTCTTATCTCTCTTTTAATTCTTTTCTTTTTTCTAATCTTCTAAAACAAATCTCCTCTCTCTAATCTTTCTCTTCTTTTTCCCTCTCTCTCTTTCTATCTTCTTAATCTTTCTCAAATCTCTAAAACTTTTTCTTTTCCCCTATTCTTTCCTTTTTCTCTCTTTTTTCTCCTTTTTTCTATCCCTTTTTTTCTCTTCTTCTTTTTT
>JAROYE020000022.1:0-12600 GCA_029619315.2 Dynastes maya
TTCCTAGATGCGATCTCGTTCTTATATGTGTTCGGGTTGTGTTGTTTGCGGTCATTTTATATCGTTTTAAGCACAATGGTTTTCTACTTTATATGTTAATGTTAATTTTTAAGCTTTGTTGTTTGTTTGTTAACACTAAATTACCGATACTTCATTATACCCCTTATTTTCTTTCTACCCACAGCGGGTCAGGACCGTCTTTAAATTATACATTTTACGATTATAGAGCAAAATATTCGATTTCGTACAATTTGATGCATGATAAACATTTGTTTTTCCAATAACGACTACCAATTTTTTATTAAATTAAAAAAAACAAAAACTAAGAAAAGGAAAATAAATATTTTTCAATTTATCCTGACTTTGGAAATACACTCACATACAAAATATTGCATATTTTATTTTCGGCGTTTATTGTTTTTCTCTTTAAACTTTTGTGGCTTTTTTGGTTCCTAATCCTGTACACTGGAGTGTTTTACATTATTGATAATCAAATAAAGTTACTATGGAGGTATTTATTCACTTCGTGAGGAATTATTAAACAAATTGTTTTTGGGCCAAAAAACGTTTATTGAAAAGCAATATTAATTAACCATAAACAAATTAACAACGCAAGCCTAATAACACTTTAATACTTATTTACTTCCGTCCTCGTTGCTTTCGATATCCTGCATCCCCCTAGGCATGCTCGCCAAGATCTTTGATGGTTTCTTGAGGAATATTTGATCCTGCTTCCTGTGCAGCATTCTTAATTCTGCACTTGAGTTTAGTTGGAGTTCGTGCTCGTATAGTTTCTTTTAGAATGTCCATAGATTCTATGGGATTGCGTCAGACTATTTGCTGGCCTCTCCAACTCCCCAACTCCGACATCTTAAGGTAAGTGGATCACGGTCCTTGCGGCCATGAGAGTCGGACATTATCATGCGTTAGAATAAATTATCGTAGCAAGTAGGCCGGCTATAGTAAAACATGTTCTTCAGGATTCAGCACTCATTCTTAATTTACATCAATGAGTTCCGCGCTCTCCCAACTATGCGTCCCATAGCATAATGAACCACCACCAAGCTAAGATTTTGTGCAAGATTACGTTTCTGCTAAACGTTCTACTGATCTTCTGTGTACACGACTACGTCCTGCAGGCTTCCTATTGTCTTCTTGTTTCGTCTGTAAAGAATCTTTCCCCATTGAGTGTTTCGTTCAAATAGGCAGTTGCCCTTGCAAAATTCTAAGCGTCGAATTTTGTGGCGTAGGAGAAGCCGAGGAACTCTGGCAGGACGTTTTAGATTTAAGCGGACTTCCTTGGTCTCCATATTAACTGTTTTGACAGATACATTGACCTTGTATTATATTTAATATTGTATTCTAAGATGCGGTGCTGTATACGCGATTTCGAAAGATTGACGTCTCAAATATTTGGTAATCTCTTGGCGTTCTACATCTTTTACGCTTCTTGACCATCCCATTTGTATTCTCCAGTCTCATTGTGTCGTCCTACGAGAGACATCGATTGATGGATATTAATCTCCGTGCAATATCTTCTTGTGTGTACCTCATTAGTCAACCAAACAATTTTACACATTTATTACACTTACATGAGGCATCTCGCTAACCGAACTGACGACACTTGTTACACTAATGCTCTGGAATGTCCTTCTACCACTCGAATGAGATCATCAGTGTTTTGGCTCCAAGCACATTAACGCAAATTTTATAAGTTTTTTTCGTTACCACTTTCTTCGCTTCATAAAGGCTGTATTAAATATTCTTTTTTTTCTGTAACTATTGCATAATACGTAAAACACTCCAGTGTAAAAGATTTAGCAAGAAATCACAAAAGTCTTAAAGAAAAAATATGAAGGCCTAAAATAGCAGTAGCATTTTTTTGTCTGTGATGAAGTTATAAACATGCAATTTTATTATTTTCTACGCATTTTTTGCAAAGTTATAGTGGTTCAGAAGTCACATTTCCCACCCACCTATTTTTGTTGGGCATTTAAACAGATTGTTGTAGTTTTGTTTTCTTTGCAATATCTTACTTCGTTCGCTCTCTTCGCACAAATGAAACTGACATAATTTTTTGATGTCTTCCTGGTATATCTTCTTGTTCTTTTCTTGTTGGCATGTTGAAATCTTCGGAAGTTTTTTCAGCTAATTGGATAAGTTTGTTGCCTATACATTTTTTCTCCGTTACTTCTGTCTAATACCCACAGCGTTTATTCCAGCCAGAATCAAGAATATGAAGAGACCTTTAAAGGCCATCTCGGCGATTCGATTTCCGGAGTATTTTTCTTGCATCTGGTTACGTCATGTCTACGTCGGAATTTATGTATTGTAAATCTGATGGTTTCAGTATACGCTATCAGTTTTTTTTCAATGTTTATAGTTTATCCTTTGACTTAGTAGAAGCACTTTTTTATTTGGCTTACTTTATAAACTTAGTGTACAATGAGCCGATTTAATATAAGTTTTGTTGAGAAGCGTGGCATCCATCCTTTCGCCTGCTTGGCGAATTTTGGTAATTCGCTTTTTATTTCACCCGCGATAGTTCCAACAATAGTGGTTTTTTTTTTTCTATAATTTGCAGCTAGTGACGCGCTCGTAAAAAATTATCATGGTGATTCTCCTTCCGTATTCTGTAAAATGGTTTCACTAGTTTGAGACAAAACGAACTTTGTCCAGCGGAACTGAAAGATACGCTGTTTTCGTCACACCTTTCCCAATATGGCAATCCTTATAATGTATTTGGTGCTGACGTTTAGATGCTATTTAAGAATTTTATGCCAAACTTATCCGGTTTGTTTGGCATATTTGTGTAAATCTAACACCTCGCTTTGGTTGGACAAGCTGTTCATCATAGTTTACATGTGCACCATGCTTGTAACACTTGACTATTCTCGATAAAATTGTGAATTCTAGCAAATTTATAGTTTTTTTAAACGCTGCTCGTTGGACTCTGGTTATCGACCGGATAAACCGCATCATTTCATTGAAGTATTCTGCTGATGGTTCTTGAAAAAAAATCGGGCCCGCACCCCCATTTTTCATTGTTCTAGATATAAAATGTTCAAATTACTTCCTGTATGAGGCACGTTGGCATATGGAAAGCATAAATTACATCGAATTTTTCAGGAGTCGATTCACTCTGTCCTAACACTCGAAATCTCTGCTTCTCTGCCATGTTCTTATTTGTTCCATTACATGACTTGTTGTCAATGGCAAGAAAATGCCTCTTCTCACTTTCTCCGTTCATATATTTCGTTTGCAAGTACTCTATCGGTCGGGCCTGCAACCTCCATGGAATAGGCGCTCCTGCAGGTGTTGTACCTTCTTTGTTTTTGGTTAATTTCTTGCCCAATTGTGCCATCAGCAGCAGTATCTTTACATTGGTCTTCTACATCATTTTCACGTCTCTGATCCTCATAACAGTCTCGGTTCCTTTGTCCTCGACGTATAGTCAAAATATTCTCGTCCTCCATCTGTATCCGATGACTCGCATATCCGTCCGAGTGTCAAATGAGTCATTCATGTTCATGTTATGCACTTCACTTTCAGATGTTCCTTTTCACTGATTCAGGGGACACTCTCATCTATATTCTTTTACTTTAACTTGAAATTTTCAGTAAATGATTCAAATATTCAATTGTTATCAACGAAATATGATGCAATAGCAAAAATGTGTGATGCGTAGTGTTTTCACACAATCGCACATTAATCTTTATAATTATACAAAAATCCTTCTACGGGTCAAATGACCCGTCGCGGTAGGTAGGCCAGATTACATATATTTCTTGGTAAAAAAAATGAACAAGAGAGGAGTAAATTTTGAAAAACAAAACCCAAATGTATTTTTCAATGAAAGTAGTAATGTCAAATGGCGATGTGATACTATTTCAAAAGAAATTATGACAGCAAGCTTAAAAAGGGTCAATTGACTCGTCGTGGTAGGTTTAGTGTTAATTCATTTCGTTATTTCATATACCTCAGTTGTAGGTGTATGCTTGGCCTAATTTATATTATTTTTTTTTGTTATTGTTTATTTGTTTTTAATTACTGATAAAAATCGGGAGTATGCCTTTTTCGGATAAGGAAGTAAAACCGTTTCAGTACGATTTTTGGTGGGAGTTAAAAACCCCTACAAAAGGTTGAAACACCTCTGGATTCGGCAAAATTCTAGTGGAGTCGGCTAATGATCACAGTAATCGATGCCTAGAAGGGCAAAGTGTTTTCCCAAAAACCCAATGTTTCGCCCAATAATATAAAAACAGCAAATAATTGGAAAACTACTGATGATTCTTATGTTGGAAGTAGGTACCAAACTGAGCTATTCTAAAATTAATAGCAGGGCCCCCTAAAGCAGAGATCTACACTTTTACTTTAAAAAAACAAACCTGAGCCAATATACTGGTTCAGCTTTGCGACGGTGGCTCAGCTTTGCATCATTACCATATATATATATATATATATAAAATATATATATATATGGTATTAAAAAAGAATATATATATATATATATATATATATATATATTCTTTTTAATTCTATCCAACCTGAACCACCCCTAAATCTTAAAGATAGCAATGTTTTTAGTAGTTATAGGCAAATAGATACCGTTTATGTATAGTTCCGTCTTTTTTATACACCGAAAAAGTTAATGTAGTTGTATATGTTAAAATAATTACATAAATACGATATGTTTTCTGAACCATCACAATTACTTACTTTCCTGAGCCAATTTATACAAATTTATGGTAAAAAGCTATTCATCCTGAGCCACCGCAACGTTGTCAAATTTTTTCTTTGTACACCAATTAAATAGCGGGATGGCGTGAATAGGAAGGATGGTGGAAATGTTTATGGTTATCGATGAATTGACACTTACCAATATTTTTGGAATTTTTATTAAATTGAAATATTTTAATAAAATAATGTAATTTGTTTCTTAGCCGTTCTTGTAATTAATTCGAAAATTTAATCTTAATATTAGCGATTTTTCTATTTTTATGGATTAGTAGAAATAAAAATAACATCTTGAACGTTTCGACTATCTTTTTGTCTTCCTCAGAATTGTATGTTTCTATTCTTTCCAAAAATAAAACAATGTCAACGCTGACTACACTCCCTCCATTATCAAGATTAAATTTTTGGATTGAAATATTTTGTTATAACAGAATGAAACCGCAAATGCAACGCACTTTCAATTTCCCGGTATATACGTTGTATACTACTGCCTTGACTGATGTCCATTTTCTATCCTTGAATAGTTCCGGATACGTTTCTATAAATTTCGATACGCTTGCTTACGGAAATTAGGGTTAAATGAGGGGACTTGCTGTGGAGAAGGATTGGTGTAGCCGTTAATGGTAGTTTGAATATCTTTCGTAGAATAATTATTGCGGATCAGAGTTTCAGTGATATGGTTCAGTTCTTGAGGAAGTGAATTGTATTCGGATAGGGAAATGGCCCTTTGAATAAGAGAATTGATGATACCGTGTTTGTGGGCTGGATGATGGTGTGAGAAGCCATTGAGATATCTATTCGTGTGCGTGGGTTTTCGGTAAACAGAATGCTCCAGCGCACCGTCAGGACGCCGGTGTACGAGAACATCTAGGAAGGAAGGCAACCGTCCGATTCGATCTCCATGGTGAAGCGTATTTAATCATGTTGGGAAGTCAGAAACGATAGGACATTGTTTAAAAGATTTGTGTCCATGAGGCTAGATGCCAAACCTCCGAAATCAAACCTTCCTAAGCTAAAAACCCTGGCCTTAAGAAACATGGAATGTGAGAGCCAAAAGTTCTTTCCTTATTGCAAGATGGCACCTATCAACTTCTTAAACGTGATCTCACTTCCCGAATTGAGCATTGCATCATTAACTCCATTAAAACATCCACCTACCCCTTCCGATACCCAGAGGTCACTTCTCCCTAGTGATTCGTCAGCCCTAATTACTCGGTCTCCCTAAAATTCACAAACCCTATATCCCCTTACGTCCTATTGTCAGCACTATCAGTAGCCCTACCTACAAATTATCGAAGTACTTTCTAACCTTCTAAAACTCTACGCTGGATACAGCGACTCTTTCATCCAAAATTTGCAACATTTCGTCCAACGACTGAAAGAGTTGACGGTAGATCCTGGTGATTTACTTGTCAGCTTTGATGTCGAATCCTTATTCACCAAAGTTCCCATACCGGATACAGTATCTGTTATTAGAGAGTTCCTCATCTCCAATGACCAACCGGATGCTCTGGCTGACTTGGTTGAAGCTTGTCTTTCTTCTACCTATTTCCAGTTTCGTACACCGGCGTCCTGAGGGTGCGCTGGGACATTCCGTTTAGTGAAAACCCATCCCTCGGATAGATATCTTAACTCTACCTGCATCTTATCTCGCAACCCTCACATTATAGCAAAAAAAAAAAACCGTGAATCAACAGAATTTTTCAAACATCCCAACAATATAAATCGCGAAGATGGCTATCCCATGCATCACATGTGGAAATCCCAACTTATGAAACCTCCTAGCAAACCGCCACGCTTCATCGATCCAAATATTTCCGCTGCGTTGACCCGAAAGAAGCCCTATACAGACCCCTCCGGGAAAACGAATAGTCCCCAGTCAGTGTGCAGTAACAGCCCTGAAGATGTCCCCACAAGAATGTGGATGAAACGTTGCAAAAGCTACGGTTCCAACGCCGAAACCAAAGTATAGTGTTACCGGACGACCGCGGAAGCCTACCTACCAAGATTTATTTTAATTTCGTAAAACAGTTAAATTACAGTTGGTGTTCGAAATAACAACATCCACGCCCTATCATCACTAATACCGAAATACAAATTTGGTTCGAAGTAAAGGTAAAAACATTTGCAGGAATTGGTCACTTTTGTATCCCATATTGGTTATTGTTGGGCTGCAAATGTGATCATGTTGAACACCAGCTTTAATTTAGCTTTATAAAATTAAAGCCCCTTTTTGAAATTAACAAAAATTACAATATGTCAGAAAGATATTGGGGTCACTATTTCCGAGCCGTAAACGTTAGACTCTCCAAATAAGGTACAGTTGTATGTAGAATAACAAGAGCAACAAAATAAGACCAAAATGTATGTTGTGGTATCAAAAAATTGTGATGACGTCATCGCTCGAATTAAATAAAGCTAGACTTTCTAAGCTTTATTGAAAAAAGTACATAAAAAGTTAAATGTTTGAGCGTTTTCCTCAAATTTTGCACCTGTATATTTTTCCAGAATATAATAGAAAAAACTGTTCAACAATATTTTTAATAAACTTTCCCTATATTTAAAACTGTGTCCTTCTTTAAAAAATTAAATATGAAGCTATATAGATAAGTTTTTTTTGCTAAAATGCATAGAGTCTGCGACGACATACTCAAAATTTTTGTTTTCCTAAAAATATTCATTAAAAATAATTTGTAACATTTATTCGAAGTAAACACATTCATTTTCTTTCATACAAACTGTAACGCAATTCTTTTTATTTTGTTAAACATTTATTAAAATTTCCGGAAGTAGTTTTGGTAATGTCCACTTTTTTGCGTTGCCTTAAGAAATTCATCTAGAAAGTTTTTCAATAAACATTTTTACCTAACTAAATTGCGAAATTTTTGATCAACTTTCACTATGGTCTTTTTATTTTTGTACTGCTGAAAAACTGTAGATGCTTAAATAAATCTATTCGTTTTATCCCGAACTGCAATCAATATTTGTCTACCTATTTCGCTATTTAATATTGATATGTGCTTGTTAACTTACGCGACAACGTATGTACAACATACGTAGGAAATGATGGTTACTTCCATGAAATGCGGGATTACTTTTAATGAATACCTTTAGCGACACAAAAGTTTATAGTATTTCGTGGCAGCATTCTATGTCTTCTCATTAAAAACTTATTTGTATGCTTCATATTCAATTTACTAAAGAAAGACACAAATTTTTGATATAGAAAAAATTTTATAAAGAATTTTTTAAACAATTTGTCTATCCCGATTCTTGAAAACATACAGGCTGTTGCATTTATCAAAATTGAAAAAAGCCTGAATTAAACTTAGCAACGATATCGATGACCTTGTTGTAGAATTTGGTTTTATATAAAAAAATCTTCGATGCCATGCCGAGAAACTCCAAGAAATACTCAAATGAATAAAAATTTTAGTCACTGTTCAGCGTGTAGGGTGTTTAAGATATTGGCCGTTAAAGAAAGAGCGGAATATCCCAACAACCTCAAATTTCTTCAATTATCTCAAAAAATAAAAAGGGGATAGGTGTAGGAAATATTCAAAAAGATGACATAGATTGAAGAGGAACGTCCCAAAATATAATAATATACAGGATGTTCCATTTAAAAAAAATCAAACTTTCATCATGTGTAGCGCAGACTAAACCTGTATACTTGGGCATATTTTTTTACGTTTGTAAAACTTGCTTCCAAATATTTTTTTTTGAAAAGTTTTGCTCTAAATTGCCCCAGGAGAGCAATGAACTTTCGCCCAAAACTCTAGGTGGACACGCTGTATATTGATATGATATGAATGTAAAAACCCATATATAACAGATTAGGGATAGAACTTACAGATACAATAAGTTTATGCAATTCTCTTACATTTAAGTTTCTTCTCTTACCCAGCCGAAGGACTTTGTTCTTTTTGGGTATTTTGGGGGAAACGCTTTTTTAATCATCAAAACATGTTTTAAATTTTTAAATTGAATATCTCGCCATACAGCGGTTGCCACATTTTTGGCTCGGGATTGATAGCAATTCAGTCATATATGATATACAAAGAAATTGCGAAAAGCGCCATCTATCAGAAGGCACCCGAACTCATTTTTGTTATACAGTACCAAACTGAGCAATTCTAAAATTAATAGCAGGGCCCCCTAAAGCAGAGATCTACACTTTTTACATTAAAAAAAAAAAAACAAACCTGAGCCAATATACCGGTTCGCTTTGCGACGGTGGCTCAGGCTTGTCGGTTCAAGTTACTATCTGGGGGGCTCAGCTTTGTATCATTAATTACCCTAAATATATTTATTTATTTATTTATTTATTGTAGTGGGACATCTCACCTGAAGTGTGTCCGTTCACACTTCAAAAACATTAATTTCAATTAATTTGATATCGATATTCGTAAAATTTAAAATTTAACGTAGCATTTGCAGAATTCGGATTATTTTGGGTTTTTTATTCTAATTCTGGGCCATTTTGATGATTTATATTATTAATCTTTTTATTAAGAAAAAGACTCCATTAACGTTTTTCTTGCAGGGGATAATCAAAATTTCAAATTATTTAAAGTAATTTACATTTTGGAAATATCATTTGTAAAAATGACATAAACACACTATATTTGGAATCCAAACAACAAAAACCTTTAAAGTCATCCACAGTACCGAAAAAGAACATCACATCATCCCAAAAATTAAAAGTATCAAGTCGTTGGATTGGCAGTACCCAGACAACGCATAAACAAAAAGATAGTAACAGAAAATCTGACAGAAAGCAGATATTTTTCGAAGATCCATTTAGAAACTTGAATTCAGAAGTCCAATATAAGCTTAAATATAAGCTAAAAAGTGCTAAAACTAGACAACAACAGTTTGAAGAAGTAAATAAAGCAAAATCTAACCGAACAAGTCACAGAAGGGGATTGGAGAGGTCCATTCAAGAGGGTATCAAGTTTTTATTTGAAAAGAGCAGATCAGGATTCAGAAGAGGAACAAAACTATACATACATACATTGCACACACGAAGAACTGTAAGTAATTTTATAAAGAAAAACAAATTATCTTTGTAAGTAAAATACCAAAAATAATAAACGGAATAGATTGTCACCCGATTTAATACTTTTAACTGTTTTAAAACATCTCAATATACAGCGTGTCCCCGGATTAACACATGGATAGGTAAGGCAGACAGAAAATTATTGAAATTTCATCTTTTGGGGTTCAGCCATGCTTGCATAGTAAGTAACTCATGCCATAATTTTATTGCCGATAAATCAAGTATATCTTGGAAATTTACAAAAGAGGATTTTTTTCAATTAGTAAAATCTATTTTCTGTAGGAGAGATGGTAAAAGGCAGGGCCGTGCCCTATGGATGCGCGAAGTGTGCGTTACACACAGGCGGCCAATGTAAGGGGCGGCATCGGTGACAAGTAATCAACAAGGAAAACGAGCCGTTAGGCGGCACGAACTGAATAAGCTGAAATCAAAACAGTCTGAAGGATATAAATTATTGACTGTTTAGTCTTACGATAAAAAAAATGCCTGTAAGGAATTTTTATATTATTCCATTTCTTCGCCAGTTGATCATTATCATCAGAAATAAACGAACTCGAGCGTAGAGAGTAGAGTTATATCGTGAATAATATCTGAGACGTAGAAGAACTTCGCCCTTGAACCCCCTGCATTTTAAAATAAACAAACTAACCGATGTTACGTATATACAAGTAGGAAAGTGAATTTCCTGTAGCAACGTATAGAACTAATAAACAAAAAAAAAATTAAATGTGTTTTTCAAATTAAATTCTAAAGTGAAGCACCAGTCAGTGGTTTTTATAATATAATACCTACGCATATAATAACTATTCCCCAAGTATAAAAAATAAGGAGGGGAGGGGCGGCGGCAAAATATTTTCGCACATAGGCGGCCAAGTTGTTTGGAACGGCACTGATAAAAAGGTTATTAAAAAATAATGTTCAGGGTAATAAATTATGCTAGTACTTAGTGTGTAAGCATGGCCGAACCCCTAAAGACGAAAATTCAGCTCAATAATTTCCTGTCTGCCTTATCTATCCATGCATTAATCCAGGGACACACTATATATATATTGAGATGTCGTCAGAAAGTTATTATTTGTATCTCTTTTGTTTATGCATTGTCTCGGCATGGCCAATCCAACAACTTGATACTTTTAAATTTGGCGTTACGATGTTCATTTTCAATACTGCAGATGACGTTGTGGATTTTGACCTTTGGATTCCAAATAGTATATGTTGTGTATGTGTTCTATATCATTTTTACAAATAATATCTTAAAATGTAAATTACTGAAGATAATCCGGAACTTTGATATTTCCCCGTAAAATAATATTAAGGAGTCTTTTTTTTTAAATAAAAGATTAACAATATAAATCATCAAAACGCCGAAATTTGAATAATAACCCAAAATAATCCGAATTCTGCAGATGCTACGTTAAATTTTAATATTTTACGAATATCGATATCAAATTAATTGAAATTAATGTATTGAAGTGTGAGCGCACGTATTTCAAGTGGGATGTCCCATTACAATATAAATAATGTATGGTTTAAACTTATTTCGATGTTAATAAATTTAAATCATAGGAGATTCGTTAGCCACAGTTTACTACTTAATGATGATTTAAATCGACTAGAGCGCAGAAATTGATTAGTGGGAAGGTTAGAAAAAGATTTTTTAACAAAAACATCTGGTCAGATGAATCAATATTCACCAATTCTGGATCTTTAATAGAAATACGGAGGACAATTCAGCAGTACAGAATCACAGGCAAAATAGGACAGAGACGACAACATCGTTTTGGATTAAACGTTTGAATGGGCATTTTGGGAAATCGTCTCATAGGATCAGTTATGTATGAAGAAACATTAACTGGAGAAACATACTTAAACCTTCTACGCACATACGTATCTAACTTCTTAGATAACAATATTTCATTGAATCAACTGCAGCATTGGTGGTATATGGTGGCATATGGTGGTTACAGATGCCGAACAGTGTGCGCAATTGTGCATTAATGAAAATGGTCAGATATTTGAAGATTTACTGTAATTGTTGGTTTATTGTTTTGTTTTCTATTATTACTGTTATTATTTCCATTTAGTGTTACAAGTAATGTGTAAAATTTACATAAAGCTTGCAAAAACACACTTCTAATTTACCATTTCTAAAATATTCTGTTTGTTTTCATTAAAATTCCTGTTAATATCAACCAGTGTCTGCTGGTGGTGACGTAAATGGGAGGTTAACAACAACGATTCGATTTCCTCGTGTATTTTTTTTGTCAAGTACAATGTACAACTCTGCCAAATTTAAACCTACCCTCTATCTCCAATCATAAGCGAGGTCCCCATGGTGACGCTCGAAAATGAATCACCCTGTATGCTGAATGGGTATGTGATGGTTCTTGGACTTCCGATGATAAAGTCTTTTTTTGTGTAAGAGTAGTAAGTAAACCACACTCGGGGCCCTTTGCAAGTCAATTGTATTGCGAATATACAACACTCATTCATACGCGGTTCTGTATGAATGAGTGTGTCGAATGTGTATGTGATAGTTCGATACTTTAGATACAACTTCTTGTCATAGCGCGACAGTTTACTATTGTGTATAGTAGAGTAGTACAAGAATGTATATGCCCAAATTTTGATAATAAACGAATTTACTTACGCTAAGCGCTAAGCTTTCGCCTTTCTAGTATATGTTTTAACGTATCGCTGTGCTTTTTTCAGTGAAAGTGGTATAAAACGTGTTTCCGGTTTATATATAAAGCATTATCATAGTATTATGTCAGCAGAATTCCTTCTGTATAGAGAAAAAC